>CM045768.1:84990074-85223929 GCA_025200525.1 Camellia lanceoleosa | reverse complement strand
TAAATTGTCTAGACCGATATCCGACTCTAACTCCCAAACCGAACCCGATTCGAGCCCCGCTCCTCCCACAAGTCTCTCATGCCTAGGCGGTCGTGGTGCTGTTTCAGGCTAATCGAACTCCGTTTGGTGATTTTATGGTGTCAACACCTCGAATTCAAATTTCTTAAAGAACTAGTTTGCCTAGAGTGAAACCTGGCTCTAACTCCCAAACCGGGAACCCGATTGCAGCCCCGTCTTCTGCCACAAGTCTCTTGTATTTAGGCGGTCATGTGTGCCAAGTTTTAGGCAAAACCGACGACATTTGGTATTTTGGGGCGTCAACACCTCGAATTCAAATTTCTTAAAGAACTACTCTTGCCTAGAGCGAAATCAGGCTCTGACTCCCAAACCAGGAACCCTATTCGAGCCTCGCCTTCTCCCACAAGTCTCTCGTGCCCAGTCGGTTGTGTGTGCCAAATTTTGTGCTAATCCGACCCGATTTTGTGATTTTGTGGCGTCAACAACTCGAATTCAAGTTTCTTAAGAGACTAGTTTGCCTAGAGTGAAACCGGCTCTAACTCCCAAACCAGGAACCTGCTTGGAGTCCCGTCATCTCCCACAAGTTTCTCGTGCCTAGTCGGTCGTGTGCGCTAAGTTTCGTGCTAATCCAACTCCGTTTGGTGATTTTAGGGCGTTAACAACTCGTATTTGAGTTTCTTAACGAACTAGTTTGTCTAGAGTGAAATCTGGCTCTAACTCCCAAACTGGGAACCCAATTGCAGTCCCGTCTACTCCCACAAGTTTCTCGTGCCTAGGCGGTCCTGTGTGCCATGTTTCGTTCCAAACTCACGCCCTTTTGTGATTTTGGCGCATCAACACCTCGAATTCAAATTTCTCAAGTAACTAGTTTGCCTAGTGTGAAATCCGGCTCTAACTGCCAAATCGGGAACCGACTTGGAGTCCTGTCTTCTCCTGGAAGTTTCTCGTGCCTAGCCGGTTGTGCATGCCAAGTTACGTGCAAAACAGACACCGTTTGGTGATTTTCGGGCGTCAACACCTCGAATTCAAATTTCTCAAGGAACTTGTTTGCCTAGAGTGAAATCCGACTATAACTCCAAAACCGAGAATCCGATTTCAGTCCCGTATTGTCCCACAAGTCTCTCATGCCAAGGCAGTCGTGTGTGTGCTAAGTTTCGTGCCAAACCGACGCTGTTTAGGAAATTTGGGGCGTCAACACCTCGAATTCAAATTTCTTGAAGGAACTGGTTTGCCTAAACAGAAATCCGGCTCTAACTCCCAAACCGGGAACCCGATTCTATCCCCGTCTTCTCCCACAAGTGTTTCGTGCCTAGGCGGTCGTGTGTGCCAAGTTTCGTGCCAAACCAACACCGTTTGGTGATTTTGGGGCATCGACACCTCAAATTCAAATTTCTTAAGGGACCAAATTGTCTAGACCGAAATCCAGCTCTAACTCCCAAACCGGGAACCCGATTCGAGCCCCGCCTTCTCCCGCAAGTCTCTCGTACCTAAGCGGTCGTGTGTGCCAAGTTTGGTGCCAAACCGACGCCGTTTCGCGATTTTGGGACGTCAACACCTCGAATTTAAATTTATTCAGGGACCAAATTGTCTAGACCGAAATTCGGCTCTAACACCCAAACCGGGAACCTGATTGGAGTCCCAACTTCTCCCACAAGTTTCTTGTGCCTAGGCAGTCCTGGGTGCCAAGTTTCGTGCCAAACCGACGCCGTTTGGTGATTTTGGGCCGTCAACACCTCGAATTCAAATTTCTTATGGAACTAGTTTGCCTAGACCGAAATTCGGCTCTAACTCCCAAACCGGGAACCCGATTCGATCCCTGTCTGCTCCCACAAGTCTCTTGTGCCTAGGCGGTCGTGTGTGCCTAGTTTCGTGCCAAACCGATGCCATTTGGCGATTTTGCGGCGTCAGTACCCCGAATTCAAATTACATAAGGAACTAGTTTTGCCTAGACCGAAATCCGGCTATAACTCCAAAACCAGGAACCCTATTCGAGCCCCGTCTTCTCCCACAAGTCTCTCGTGCCTAGGCGGTCGTGTGTGACAGGTTTCGTGCCAATCGAACTCCGTTTGGTGATTTTAGGGAGTCAACACCTCGAATTCACATTTCTTAAAGAACTACTCTTGCCTAGACCGAAATCAGACTCTAACTCCCAAACGAGGAACCCTATTCGAGCCCCGTCTTCTCCCACAAGTCTCTCGTGCCCAGTCGGTCGTGTGTGCAAAATTTTGTGCTAATCCGACCCGGTTTGGTGATTTTGTGGCGTCAACAACTCGAATTCAAGTTTCTTAAGAAACTCGTTTTTGCCTAGAGTGAAACCGGCTCTAACTCCCAAACCGGGAACCCGATTGGAGTCTCGTCGTCTCCCACAAGTTTCTCGTGCGTAGGCGGTCGTGTGTGCCAAGTTTCGTGCTAATCCAACCACGTTTGGTGATTTTAGAGCGTCAACACCTCGTATTTGAGTTTCTTAACGAACTAGTTTGTCTAGAGTGAAATCTGGCTCTAACTCCCAAACTGGGAACCCGATTCGATTCCGCTTTCTCCCACAAGTTTCTCGTGCCTAGGCGGTCCTCAGGTGCCATGTTTCGCTCCAAACTCACGCTGCTTTTGTGATTTTGGGGCATCAACACCTCAATTCAAATTTCAAGTAACTAGTTTGCCTAGTGTGAAATCCGCTCTAATCGCCAAACCGAACCGACTTGGAGTCCTGTCTTCTCCCATAAGTTTTCGTGGTTTAGCCGTCGTATGCGTGCTGTTACGCGGCAAAACAGATACCGTTTGGTGATTTTGGGCCGTCAACACCTCGAATTCAAGTTTCTTAAGGAACTTGTTTGCCTAGAGTGAAATCCGACTATAACTCCAAAACCGAGAACCCGATTTGAGTCCCGTCTTCTCCAACAAGTCTCTAATGCCTAGGCTGTCGTGTGTGCCAAGTCTCGTGCCAAACCGACGCTGTTTGGTAAATTTTGGGCGTCAACACCTCGAATTCAAATTTCTTGGAGGAACTAGTTTGCCCAAACCGAAATCCGACTCTAACTCCCAAACCGGGAACCCGATTCTATCCCCGTCTTCTCCCACAAGTCTCTCGTGCCGAGGCGGTCGTGTGTGCCAAGTTTCGTGCCAAACCGACACCGTTTGGTGATTTTGGGGTATCGACACCTCAAATTCAAATTTCTTAGGGGACCAAATTGTCTAGACCGAAATCTGGCTCTAACTCCCAAACCGGGAACCCGACTCCAGCCCTGTCTGCTCCCACAAGCCACTCGTGCCTAGCCGGTCGTGTGTGCCAACTTTCGTGCTAATCCAACTCCGTTTGGTGATTTTGGGGCGTCAGCACCTCGAATTCGAGTTTCTTAACGAACTAGGTTGGTTGCCTAGAGTGAAATCTGGCTCTTACTCCCAAACTGGGAACCAGATTGCAGTCCCGTCTTCTCCCACAAGTTTCTCGTGCGTTGGCTGTCAAGTGTGCCAAGTTTCGTGCAAAACAGACGCCGTTTGTTTATTTTGGGGCGTCAACACTTCGAATTCAAGTTTCTTAAGAAACGGCGTCTGTTTTGCACGAAAGTTGGCATACTTGACTGCCAACGCACGAGAAACTTGTGGGAGAAGACGGGACTGCAATCGGTTCCCAGTTTGGGAGTAAGAGCTAGATTTCACTCTAGACAACAAACCTAGTTCGTTAAGAAACTCGAATTCGAGGTGCTGACGCCCCAAAATCACCAAACAGGGTTGGATTAGCACGAAAGTTGAAACTAGTTTGTCTGGAGTGAAATCCGGCTGTAACTCCCAAACCGGGAACCCGATTGGAGTCCCGTCTTCTCCCACAAGTTTCTCGTGCCTAGGCAGTCGTGGGTGCCAAGTTTTGCGCAAAACTGACTGCGTTTGGTATTTTGGGGCGTCAACACCTCGAATTTAAATTTCTTGAGTAACTAGTTTGCCTAGACCGAAATCCGGCTCTGACTCCCAACCAGGCAACCCGATTTGAGCCCCGTCTTCTCCCACAAGTCTCTTGTGCCTAGGCGGTCGTGTGTGCCAAGTTTCATGCCAAACCGACGCCGTTTGGCAATTTTGGGCCGTCAGTACGTCGAATTCAAATTTCTTAAGGAACTACTTTTGCCTAGACCGAAATCCGGCTCTAACTCCCAAATCAGGAACCCTATTCGAGCCCCGTCTTCTCCCAGAAGTCTCTCGTGCCTAGGCGGTCGTGTGTGTGAAGTTTCGTGCCAAACCAATGCCGTTTGGTGATTTTGGGGCATCAACACCTCGAATTCAAATTTCTTAAGGGACCGAATTGTTTAGACCGAAATCCGGCTCTAACTCCCAAACCGGGAACCCAATTCGAGCCCCGTCTTCTCCCACAAGTCTGTCGTGCCTAGGCGGTCGTGTGTGCCAGGTTTCGTGCCACTCGAACTCCGTTTGGTGATTTTAGGGTGTCAACACCTCGAATTCAAATTTCTTAAAGAACTAGTTTGCCTAGAGTGAAACCTGGCTCTAACTCCCAAACCGGGAGCACGAATGGAGCCCCGTCTTCTGCCACAAGTCTCTTGTGTTTAGGCGGTCATGTGTCTCAAGTTTTACGCTAAACGCCTAGACCGAAATCAGGCTCTGACTCCATAACCAGGAACCCTATTCGAGTCCCGTCTTCTCCCACAAGTCTCTCGAGCCCAGTCGGTCGTATGTACCAACTTTTGTGCTAATCCGACCCGGTTTGGTGATTTTGTGGGGTCAACAACTCGAATTAAAGTTTCTTAAGAAACTAGCTTGCCTAGAGTGAAACCGGCTCGAACTCCCAAACTGGGAACCCGATTGCGCCCCGCTTCTCCCACAAGTTTCGTGCCTAGGCGATCTGTGCGCTATGTTTCGTTCCAAACTTACGCCGTTTTGTGATTTTGGGGCATCAACACCTTGAATTCCAATTTCTCAAGTAACTAGTTTGCCTAGTGTGAAATCCGCCTCTAACTGCCAAACCGGGAACCGACTTGGAACCTGTCTTCTCCCAAGAAGTTTTCGTCGTGTTTAGCCGGTCGTGCTGGTTACGTGCAAAAATGCAGAATCGCTTTGGTGATTTTGGGGCGTCAACACCTCGAATTCAAGTTTCTTAAGGAACTTGTTGGCCTAGAGTGAAATCCGACTATAACTCCAAAACCGAGAACCCGATTTGAGTCCCGTCTTCTCCCATAAGTCTCTCATGCCTAAGCAGTCGTGTGTGCCAAGTTTCGTGCCAAACCGACGCTGTTTGGTAAATTTAGGGCGTCAACACCTCGAATTCAAATTTCTTGAAGGAACTAGTTTGCCTAAACCGAAATCCGGCTCTAACTTCCAAACCGGGAACCCGATTCTATCCCCGTCATCTCCCACAAGTCTCTCGTGGCTAGGCGGTCGTGTGTGCCAAGTTTCGTGACAAACCGACACCGTTTGGTGATTTTGGGGCATCGACACCTCGAATTGAAATTTCTTAAGGGACCAAATTGTCTCGACCGAAATCCGGTTCTAACTCCCAAACCGGGAACCCGATTCGAGCCCCGCCTTCTCCCGCAAGTCTCTCGTACCTAGGCGGTCGTGTGTGCCAAGTTTGGTGCCAAACCGACGCCGTTTCGCGATTTTGGGACGTGAACACCTCGAATTTAAATTTCTTAAGGGACCAAATTATCTAGACCAAAATCCGAACCGGGAACCCGATTAGAGTCCCGTCTTATCCCACAAGTTTCTTGTGCCTAGGCAGTCCTGGGTGCCAAGTTTCGTGCCAAACCGACGCCCTTTGGTGATTTTGGGCCGTCAACACCTCGAATTCAAATTTCTTAAGGAACTAGTTTGCCTAGACCGAAATCCGGCTCCAACTCTCAAACCGGGAACCCGATTCGATCCCCGTCTGCTCCCACAAGTCTCTTGTGCCTAGGCGGTTTTGTGTGTCAAGTTTCGTGCCAAACCGATGCCGTTTGGCGATTTTAAGACGTCAAGACCTCGAATTCAAATTTCTCAAAGATCTAGTTTGCCTAGACTGAACTGCCGCTCTAACTCCCAAACCGGGAACCCGATTCCAGCCCTGTCTTCTCACACAAGCCACTCGTGCCTAGGCGGTCGTGTGCCAACTTTCGTGCTAATCCAACCCTGTTTGGTGATTTTGGGGCCAAGACGTCAGATTCGAAGTTTCTTAACGAACTAGGTTGGTTGCCTAGAGTGAAATCGCTCTTACTCCCAAACTGAACCAGATTGCCTCCGCTCTTCTCCACAAGTTTCTCGTCGTTGGCGGTCAAGTGTGCCAAGTTTTCAGCAAAAGCAGACGTTTCTTAAAGGATCGAAGTGTTGGCCTTTAAAATCAACAAACGGCGTCTGTTTTGCACGAAACTTGGCACACTTGACCGCCAACGCACGAGAAACTTGGGGGAGAAGACGGGACTGCAATCGGGTTCCCAGTTTGGGAGTAAGAGCCAGGTTTCACTCTAGGCAACCAACCTAGTTCGTTAAGAAACTCGAATTGCTGACGCCCCAAAATCACCAAACGGGGTTGGATTAGCACAAAAGTTGAAACTAGTTTGCCTGGAGTGAAATCCGGCTGTAACTCCTAAACCGGGAACCCAATTGGAGTCCCGTCTTCTCCCACAAGTTTCTCGTGCCTAGGCAGTCGTGGGTGCCAAGTTTTGCGCGAAACTGACTGCGTTTGGTATTTCGGGGCGTCGACACCTCGAATTCAAATTTCTTAAGGAACTAGTTTGCCTAGACCGAAATCCGGCTCTGACTCCAAACCGGACAACCCGATTAGAGCCTCGTCTTCTCCCACAAGTCTCTCGTGCCTAGGCGGTCGTGTGTGCCAAGTTTCATGCCAAACTGACGACGTTTGGCGATTTTGAGCCGTCAATACCTCGAATTCAAATTTCTTAAGGAACTACTTTTGCCTAGACCGAAATCCGGCTCTAACTCCCAAATCAGGAACCCTATTCGAGCCCCGTCTTCTCCCAGAAGTCTCTCGTGCCTAGGCGGTCGTGTGTGTGAAGTTTCGTGCCAAACCAATGCCGTTTGGTGATTTTGGGCATCAACACCTCGAATTCAAATTTCTTAAGGGACCGAATTGTTTAGACCGAAATCAGGCTCTAACTCCCAAACCGAGAACCCGATTCGAGCCCCGTCTTCTCCCACAAGTCTGTCGTGCCTAGGCGGTCGTGTGTGCCAGGTTTCGTGCCACTCGAACTCTGTTTGGTGATTTTAGGGTGTCAACACCTCGAATTCAAATTTCTTAAAGAACTAGTTTGCCTAGAGTGAAACCTGGCTCTAACTCCCAAACCGGGAGCACGAATGGAGCCCCGTCTTCTGCCACAAGTCTCTTGTGTTTAGGCGGTCATGTGTGTCAAGTTTTACGCTAAACGCCTAGACCGAAATCAGGCTCTGACTCCATAACCAGGAACCCTATTCGAGTCCCGTCTTCTCCCACAAGTCTCTCGAGCCCAGTCGGTCGTATGTACCAACTTTTGTGCTAATCCGACCCGGTTTGGTGATTTTGTGGGGTCAACATCTCGAATTAAAGTTTCTTAAGAAACTAGCTTGCCTAGAGTGAAACCGGCTCGAACTCCCAAACTGGGAACCCGATTGCAGTCCCGTCTTCTCCCACAAGTTTCTCGTGCCTAGGCGGTCCTGTGTGCCATGTTTCGTTCCAAACTTATGCCGTTTTGTGATTTTGGGGCATCAACACCTCGAATTCAAATTTCTCAAGTAACTAGTTTGCCTAGTGTGAAATCCGGCTCTAACTGCCAAACCGGGAACCGACTTGGAACCTGTCTTCTCCCGCAAGTTTCTCGTGCCTAGCCGGTCGTGCGTGCCAAGTTACGTGCAAAACAGACACCGTTTGGTGATTTTGGGGCGTCAACACCTCGAATTCAAGTTTCTTAAGGAACTTGTTGGCCTGATGTGAAATCCGACTATAACTCCAAAACCGAGAACCCGATTTGAGTCCCGTCTTCTCCCATAAGTCTCTCATGCCTAAGCAGTCGTGTGTGCCAAGTTTCGTGCCAAACCGACGTTGTTTGGTAAATTTGGGGCGTCAACACCTCGAATTCAAATTTCTTGAAGGAACTAGTTTGCCTAAACCGAAATCCGGCTCTAACTTCCAAACCGGGAACCCGATTCTATCCCCGTCATCTCCCACAAGTCTCTCGTGCCTAGGCGGTCGTGTGTGCCAAGTTTCGTGACAAACCGACACCGTTTGGTGATTTTGGGGCATCGACACCTCGAATTGAAATTTCTTAAGGGACCAAATTGTCTCGACCGAAATCCGGCTCTAACTCCCAAACCGGGAACCCGATTTGAGCCCCGCCTTCTCCCGCAAGTCTCTCGTACCTAGGCGGTCGTGTGTGCCAAGTTTGGTGCCAAACCGACGCCGTTTCGCGATTTTGGGACGTCAACACCTCGAATTTAAATTTCTTAAGGGACCAAATTATCTAGACCGAAATCCGAACCGGGAACCCGATTGCAGTCCCGTCTTCTCCCACAAGTTTCATGTGCCTAGGCAGTCCTGGGTGCCAAGTTTCGTGCCAAACCGACGCCGTTTGGTGATTTTGGGCCGTCAACACCTCGAATTCAAATTTTTTAAGGAACTAGTTTGCCTAGACCGAAATCCGGCTCCAACTCTCAAACCGGGAACCCGATTCGATCCCCGTCTGCTCCCACAAGTCTCTTGTGCCTAGGTGGTTGTGTGTGTCAAGTTTCGTGCCAAACCGATGCCGTTTGGCGATTTTGCGGCGTCAGTACCTCGAATTCAAATTTCTCAAAGAACTAGTTTGCCTAGACCGAAATCCGGCTCTAACTCCCAAACCAGGAACCCGATTCCAGCCCTGTCTTCTCACACAAGCCTCTCGGTTGGATTAGCACGAAAGTTGAAAATAGTTTGCCTGGAGTGAAATTCGGCTGTAACTCCCAAACCGGGAACCCGATTGGAGTCCCGTCTTCTTCCACAAGTTTCTCGTGCCTAGGCAGTCGTGGGTGCCAAGTTTTGCGCCAAACTGACTGCGTTTGGTATTTTGGGGCGTCAACACCTCGAAATTCAAATTTCTTAAGGAACTAGCTTGCCTAGACCGAAATCTGGCTCTGACTCCCAACCGGGCAACCCGATTCGAGCCCCGTCTTCTCCCACAAGTCTCTCGTGCCTAGGCGGTCGTGTGTGCCACGTTTCATGCCAAACCGACGCCGTTTGGCGATTTTGGGCCGTCAATACCTCGAATTCAAATTTCTTAAGGAACTACTTTTGCCTAGACCGAAATCCGGCTCTAACTCCCAAACCAGTAACCCTATTTGAGCCCCGTCTTCTGCCAGAAGTCTCTCGGGCCTAGGCGGTCATTTGTTCCAAGTTTCGTGCCAAACCAACGCCGTTTGGTGATTTTGGGGCATCAACACCTCGAATTCAAATTTCTTAAGGGACCAAATTGTCTAGACCGAAATCCGGCTCTAACTCCCAAACCGGGAACCCGATTCGAGCCCCGTCTTCTCCCACAAGTCTCTCGTGCCCTGGCGGTCGTGTGTGCCAGGTTTCGTGCCAATCAAACTCCGTTTGGTGATTTTAGGATGTCAACACCTCGAATTCAAATTTCTTAAAGAACTAGTTTGCCTACAGTGAAACCTGGCTGTAACTTCCAAACCGGGAACCCGATTGGCGCCCCGTCTGCTGCCACAAGTCTCTTGTGTTTCGGCGGTCATGTGTGCCAAGTTTTACGCTAAACTGACGACGTTTGGTATTTTGGGGCGTCAACACCTCGAATTCAAATTTCTTAAGGAATTACTCTTGCCTAGACCGAAATCAGGCTCTAACTCCAAAACCAGGAACACTATTCGAGCCCCGTCTTCTCTCACAAGTCTCTCGTGCGCAGTCGGTTGTGTTTGCCAAATTTTGTGCGACCCGGTTTGGGGATTTTGTGGGGTCAACAACTCGAATTCAAGTTTCTTAAGAAACTAGTTTGCCTAGAGTGAAACCGGCTCTAACTCCCAAACCGGGAACCCGATTGGAGTCCCGTCGTCTCCCACAAGTTTCTCGTGCCTAGGCGGTCGTGTGTGCCAAGTTTCGTGCTAATCCAACCCCGTTTGGTGATTTTAGGGCGTCAACACCTCGTATTTGAGTTTCTTAACGAACTCGTTTGTCTAGAGTGAAATCTGGCTCTAACTCCCAAACTGGGAACCCGATTGCAGTCCCGTCTTCTCCCGCAAATTTCTCGTGCCTAGGCGGTCCTGTGTGCCATGTTTCGTTCCAAACTCACGTCGTTTTGCGATTTTGGGGCATCAACACCACGAATTCAAATTTCTCAAGTAACTAGTTTGCTTGGTGTGAAATCCGGCTCTAACTGCCAAACCGGGAACCGACTTGGAGTCCTGTCTTCTCCCGCAAGTTTCTCGTGCCTAGCTGGTCGTGCGTGCCAAGTTACGTGCAAAACAGATACCGTTTGGTGATTTTGGGACGTCAACACCTCGAATTCAAGTTTCTTAAGGAACTTGTTTGCCTAGAGTGAAATCCGACTATAACTCCAAAACCGAGAACCCGATTTGAGTCCCGTCTTCACCCACAAGTTTCTCATGTCTAGGCAGTCGTGTGTGCCAAGTTTCGTGCCAAACCGACACTGTTTGGTAAATTTTGGGCGTCAACACCTCGAATTCAAATTTCATGAAGGAACTAGTTTGCCTAAACCGAAATCCGGCTCTAACTCCCAAACCGGGAACCCGATTCTATCCCCGTCTTCTCCCACAAGTCTCTCGTGCCTAGGCGGTCGTGTGTGCCAAGTTTCGTGCCAAACCGATGCCGTTTGGCGATTTTGCGGCGTCAGTACCTCGAATTCAAATTTCTTAAGGAACTAGTTTGCCTAGACCGAACTCCGGCTCTAACTCCCAAACCGGGAACCCGATTCCAGTCCTGTCTTCTCCCAAAAGCCTCTCGTGCCTAGGCGGTCGTGTGTGCCAACTTTCGTGCTAATCCAACCCCGTTTGGTGATTTTAGAGCGTCAGCACCTCGAATTTGAGTTTCTTAACGAACGAGGTTGGTTGCCTAGAGTGAAATCTGGCTCCTACTCCCAAACTGGGAACCACATTGCAATCCCATCTTCTCCCACAAGTTTCTCGTGCTTTGGCGGTCAAGTGTGCCAAGTTCTTTCAAATTTCTTGAAAGAACTAGTTTGCCTAAACCGAAATCCGGCTCTAACTCCCAGACCGGGAACCCGATTCTATCCCCGCCTTCTCCAACAAGTCTCTCGCGCCTAGGCGGTCGTGTGTGCCAAGTTTCATGCCAAACCAACGCCGTTTGGTGATTTTGGGGCATCAACACCTTGAATTCAAATTTCTTAAGGGACCAAATTGTCTAGACCGAAATCCAGCTCTAACTCCCAAACCGGGAACCCGATTCGAGCCCCGTCTTCTCCCACAAGTCTCTCGTGCCTAGGCGGTCGTGTGTGCCAGGTATCGTGCCAATCGAACTCCGTTTGGTGATTTTAGGGTGTCAACACCTCGAATTCAAATTTCTTAAAAACTAGTTTGCCTAGAGTGAAACCTGGCACTAACTCCCAAACCGGGAACCCGAATGGAGCCCCGTCTTCTGCCACAAGTCTCTTGTGTTTAGGCGGTCATGTGTGCCACGTTTTACGCTAAATCGACGACGTTTGGTATTTTGGGGCGTCAACACCTCGAATTCAAATTTCTTAAGGAACTACTCTTGCCTAGACCGAAATCAGTCGCTGACTCCCAAACCAGGAACCCTATTCGAGCCTCGTCTTCTCCCACAAGTCTCTCGTGCCCAGTCGGTCGTGTGTGCCAAATTTTGTGCTAATCCGACCCGGTTTGGTGATTTTGTGGGGTCAACAACTTGAATTCAAGTTTCTTAAGAAACTAGTTTGCCTAGAGTGAAACTGGCTCTAACTCCCAAACCGGGAACCGGGTTGTAGTCCCGTCGTCTCCCATAACTTTCTCGTGCCTAGGCGGTCGTGTGTGCCAAGTTTCGTGCTAATCCAACCCCGTTTGGTGATTTTAGGGCGTCAATACCTCGTATTTGAGTTTCTTAACGAACTAGTTTGTCTAGAGTGAAATCTGACTCTAACTCCCAAACTGGGAACCCGATTGCAGTCCCGTCTTCTCCCACAAGTTTCTCGTGCCTAGGCGGTCCTGTGTGCCATGTTTCGTTCCAAACTCACGCCGTTTTATGATTTTGGGGCATCAACACCTCGAATTCAAATTTCTCAAGTAACTAGTTTGTCTAGTGTGAAATCCGGCTCTAACTGCCAAACCGGGAACCGACTTGGAGTCCTGTCTTCTCCCGCAAATTTCTCGTGCCTAGCCGGTCGTGCGTGCAAAGTTACGTACAAAACAGACACCGTTTTGTGATTTTGGGGCGTCAACACCTCGAATTCAAGTTTCTTAAGGAACTTGTTTGCCTATGGTGAAATCTGACTATAACTCCAAAACCGAGAACCCGATTTGAGTCCTGTCTTCTCCCACAAGTCTCTCATGCCCAGGCAGTCGTGTGTGCAAAGTTTCGTGCCAAACCGACGCTGTTTGGTAAATTTTGGGCGTCAACACCTTGAATTCAAATTTCTTAAAGGAACTAGTTTGCCTAAACCGAAATTCGGCTCTAACTCCCAAACCGGGAACCCGATTCTATCCCCGTCATATCCCACAAGTCTATCGTGCCTAGGCGGTCGTGTGTGCCAAGTTTCGTGCCAAACCGACACCGTTTGGTGATTTTGGGTCATCGACACCTCGAATTCAAATTTCTTAAGGGACCAAATTGTCTAGACCGAAAGACGGCTCTAACTCCCAAACCGGGAACCTGATTCGAGCCCCGCCTTCTCCCGTAAGTCTCTCGTGCCTAGGCGGTCATGTGTGCAGAGTTTGGTGCCAAACCGACGCCGTTTCACGATTTTGGGACGTCAACACCTCAAATTTAAATTTCTTAAGGGACCAAATTGTCTGGACTAAAATCCGGCTCTAACACCCAAATCGGGAACCCAATTAGAGTCCCGTCTTCTCCCACAAGTTTTTTGTGCCTAGGCAGTCGTGGGTGCCAAGTTTCATGCCAAACTGACGCCGTTTGGTGATTTTAGGCCGTCAACACCTCGAATTCAAATTTATTAAGGAACTAGTTTGCCTAGACCGAAATCCGGCTCTAACTCCCAAACCGGGAACCCGATTCGATCCCCGTATGCTCCCACAAGTCTCTTGTGCCTAGGCGGTTGTGTGTACCAAGTTACGTGCCAAACCGATGCCGTTTGGCGATTTTGCGGCGTCAATACCTCGAATTCAAATTTCTTAAGGAACTAGTTTGCCTCGACCGAAATCCGGCTCTAACTCCCAAACCGGGAACCCGATTCCAGCCCTGTCTTCTCCCACAAACCTTTCGTGCCTAGGCGGTCGTGTGTGCCAACTTTCGTGCTAATCCAACCCCGTTTGGTGATTTTGGGCCAAGACTCGAATTCGAAGTTTCTAACGAACTAGGTTGGTTGCCTAGAGTGAAATCGCTCTTACTCCCAAACTACGACCCCGATTGCAGTCCCGTCTTCTCCTACAAGTTTCTCATGCGTTGGGGGTCAAGTGTGCCAAGTTTAGCAAAAGCACTTGTCGTTCTAAACTTGAATTCGAAGTGTTGACGCCCCAAAATCAACAAACGGCGTCTGTTTTGCACGAAACTTGGCACACTTGACCGCCAATGCACGAGAAACTTGTGGGAGAAGACGGGACTGCAATCGGGTTCCCAGTTTGGGAGTAAGAGCCAGATTTCACTCTAGGCAACCAGCCTAGTTCGTTAAGAAACTCGAATTCAAGGTGCTGACTTTCCAAAATCCCTAAACGGGGTTGGATTAGCATGAAAGTTGAAACTAGTTTGCCTGGAGTGAAATCCAGCTGTAACTCCCAAACCGGGAACCCGATTGGAGTCCCGTCTTCTCCCACAAGTTTCTCGTGCCTAGGCAGTCGTGGGTGCCAATTTTTGCGACAAACTGACTGCGTTTGATATTTTGGGGCGTTAACACCTCGAATTCAAATTTCTTAAGGAACTAGTTTGCCTAGACCGAAATCCGGCTCTGACTCCCAACCGGGCAACCCGATTCGAGCCCCGTCTTCTCCCACAGGTCTTTTATGCTTTGGCGGTCGTGTGTGCCAAGTTTCATTCCAAACCGACGCCGTTTGGCGATTTTGGGCTGTCAATACCTCGAATTCAAATTTCTTAAGGAACTACTTTTGCCTAAACCGAAATTCGGCTCTAACTCCCAAACCAAGGAACCTTATTCGAGCTCTGTCTTCTCCCACAAGCCTCTCGTGCCTAGGCGGTCGTGTGTGCCAACTTTCGTGCTAATCTAACCCCGTTTGGTGATTTTGGGGCGACAGCACCTCGAATTCGCGTTTCTTAACGAACTAGGTTGGTTGCCTAGAGTGAACTCTGGCTTTTACTCCCAAACTGGGAACCCGATTGCAGTTCCGTCTTCTCCCACAAGTTTTTCGTACGTTGGCGGTCAAGTGTGCCAACTTTCGTGCAAAACAAACGTCGTTTCTTAAGAAACTTGAATTCGAAGTGTTGACGCCCCAAAATCAACAAACGGCGTCTGTTTTGCACGAAAGTTGGCACACTTGACCGCCAACGCACAAGAAACTTGGGGGAGAAAATGGGACTGCAATCGGGTTCCCAGTTTGGGAGTAAGAGCCAGATTTCACTCTGGGCAACCAACCTAGTTCGTTAAGAAACTCGAATTCGAGGTGCTAACGCCCCAAAATCACCAAACGGGGTTGGATTAGCACGAAAGTTGAAACTAGTTTGCCTGGAGTGAAATTCGGCTGTAACTCCCAAACCGGGAACCCGATTGGAGTCCCGTCTTCTCCCACAAGTTTCTCGTGCCTAGGCAGTCGTGGGTGCCAAGTTTTGCGCCAAACTGACTGCGTTTGGTATTTTGGGGCGTCAACACCTCGAATGCAAATTTCTTAAGGAACTAGCTTGCCTAGACCGAAATCTGGCTCTGACTCCCAACCGGGCAACCCGATTTGAGCCCCGTCTTCTCCCACAAGTCTCTCGTGCCTAGGCGGTCGTGTGTGCCACGTTTCATGCCAAACCGACGCGGTTTGGCGATTTTGGGCCGTCAATACCTCGAATTCAAATTTCTTAAGGAACTACTTTTGCCTAGACCGAAATCCGGCTCTAACTCCCAAACCAGTAACCCTATTTGAGCCCCGTCTTCTGCCAGAAGTCTCTCGGGCCTAGGCGGTCGTTTGTTCCAAGTTTCGTGCCAAACTAAACGCCGTTTGGTGATTTTGGGGCGTCAACACCTCGAATTCAAATTTCTTAAGGGACCAAATTGTCTAGACCGAAATGCGGCTCTAACTCCCAAACCGGGAACCCGATTCGAGCCCCGTCTTCTCCCACAAGTCTCTCGTGCCTAGGCGGTCATGTGTGCCAGGTTTCGTGCCAGGTTTCATGTCTAGACCGAAATCCGGCTCTAACACCCAAACTGAGAACCCGATTGGAGTCCCGTATTCTCCCACCGCTTTGCAGTGCGGTGCCTAGGTACCAAGTTTCATACTAAACCGACGCCCTTTGGTATTTTGGGCCGTCAACACTTCGAATTCAAATTTCTTACGGAACTAGTTTGCCTAGACCGAAGTCCGGCTCTAACTCCCAAACCGGGAACCCGATTCGATCCCCGTCTGCTCCCACAATTCTGTTGTGCCTAGGCGGCCGTGTGCACCAAGTTTCGTGCCAAACCGATGCGTTTTGCGATTTTATGAGTCAAGACTCGAATTCAAATTTCTTACGCAACTAGTTTGCTTAGACCGAAATCCGGCTCTAACTCCCAAACCGAGAACCCGATTCCAGCCCTGTCTTCTCCCACAAGCTTCTCGTGCCTAGGCGGTCGTGTGTGCCAACTTTCGTGCTAATCCAACTCCGTTTGGTGATTTTGGGGCGTCAGCACCTCGAATTCGAGTTTCTTAACGAAGTAGGTTGGTTGCCTAGAGTAAAATCTGGCTCTTACTACCAAACTAGCAACCCGATTGCAATCTCGTCTTCTCCCACAAGTTTCTCGTGCGTTGGCGATCAAGTGTGCCAAGTTTCGTGCAAAACAGACGCCGTTTGTTGATTTTGGGGCATCAACACTTCGAATTCAAGTTTCTTAAGAAACTAGTTTGCCTGAAGTGAAATCCGGCTGTAACTCCCATACCGAGTACCCGATTGGAGTCCCGTCTGCTCCCACAAGTTTCTCGTGCCTAGGCAGTCGTGGGTGCCAAGTTTTGCGCCAAACTGACTGCGTTTGGCATTTTGGGGCATCAACACCTCGAATTCAAATTTCTTAAGGAACTAGGTTCCCTAGACCGAAATCCGGCTCTAACTCCCAACCGGGCAACCCGATTCGAGCCCCCTGGCTGCCTCTCACAAGTCTCTCGTGCCTAGGCGGTTGTGTGTGCCAAGTTTCATGCCAAACCGACGCCGTTTGGCGATTTTGGGCCGTCAATACCTCGAATTCAAATTTCTTAAGGAACTACTTTTGCCTAGACCGAAATCCGGCACTAACTCCCAAACCAGGAACCCTATTCAATCCCCGTCTTCTCCCACAAGTCTCTCGTGCCTAGGCGGTCGTGTGTGACAGTTTCAGGCTAATCGAACTCCGCTTTGGTGATTTTAGGTATCAACACCTCAATTCACATTTCTTAAAGAACTACTCCAGCCTCGACCGAAATCAGACTCGATCTCCCAAACGAGAAACCCTATTCGAGCCCGTCTTCTCCCACAAGTCTTCGTGCCCCGGTCGTGTGTGCAAAATTTTGTGCTAATCCGACCCGGTTTGGTGATTTTGTGGCGTCAACAACTCCAATTCAAGTTTCTTAAGGAACTAGTTTGCCTAGAGTGGAACCCGCTCTAACTCCCAAACCGGGGACACGATTGAGCCTCGCTGCCTCCACAAGTTTCTCGTATGAGGCGGTCAGTGCCAAGTTACGTGCTAATCCAACCACGTTTGTTGATTTTAGGGCGTCAACACCTCGTATTTAAGTTTCTTAACGAACTAGTTTGTCTAGAGTGAAATCTGGCTCTAACTCCCAAACTGGGAACTCGATTCCAGTCCCGTCTTCTCCCACAAGTTTCTCGTGCCTAGGCGATGTGTGCCATGTTTCGTTCCAAACTCACGCCGTTTTGTGATTTTGGGGCATCAACACCTCGAATTCAAATTTCTCAAGTAACTAGTTTGCCTAGTGTGAAATCCGGCTCTAACTGCCAAACCGGGAACCGACTTGGAGTCCTGTCTTCTCCCGCAAGTTTCTCGTGCCTAGCCGGTCGTGCGTGCCAAGTTACGTGCAAAACAGACACCGTTTGGTGATTTTGGGCCGTCAACACCTTGAATTCAAGTTTTTTAAGGAACTTGTTTGCCTAGAGTGAAATCCGACTATAACTCCAAAATCGAGAACCCGATGTGAGTCCCGTCTTCCCCAACAAGTCTCTCATGCCTAGGCAGTCGTGGGTGCCAAGTTTTGCGCCAAACTGACTGCGTTTGGTATTTTGGAGCGTCAACACCTCGAATTCAAATTTCTTAAGGAACCAGCTTGCTTAGACCGAAATGCGGCTCTGACTCCTAACCAGGCAACCCGATTCGAGCCCCCCGTCTTCTCCCACAAGTCTCTCGTGCCTAGGCGGTCGTGTGCGCCAAGTTTCATGCCAAACCGACGCTGTTTGTCTATTTTGGGCCGTCAATACCTCGAATTCAAATTTCTTAAGGAACAACTTTTGCCTGGACCGAAATCCGGCTCTAACACCCAAACCAGAAACCCTATTCGAGCCCCGTCTTCTCCCAGAAGTCTCTCGTGCCTAGGCGGTCGTGTGTGCTAAGTTTCGTGCCAAACCAACGCCATTTTGTGATTTTGGGGCATCAACACCTCGAATTTAAATTTCTTAAGAGACCAAATTGCCTAGACTGAAATCCGGCTCTAACTCCCAAACCGGGAACCCGATTCGAGCCCCGTCTTCTCCCACAAGTCTCTCGTGCCTAGGCGGTCGTGTGTGACAGGTTTCGTGCCAATCGAACTCCGTTTGGTGATTTTAGGGTGTCAACACCTCGAATTTAAATTTCTTAAAGAACTAGTTTGCCTAGAGTGAAACCTGGCTCTAACTCCCAAACCGGGAACCCGATCTGAGCCCTGTCTTCCACCACAAGTCTCTTGTGTTTAGGCGGTCATGTGTGCCAAGTTTTACGCTAAACCGACGACGCTTGGTATTTTGGGCCGTCAACACCTCGAATTCAACTTTCTTAAGGAACTACTCTTGCCTAGACCGAAATCAGGCTCTAACTCCCAAATGAGGAACCCTATTCGAGCCCCGTCTTTTCCCACAAGTCTCTCGTGCACAGTCGGTCGTGTGTGCAAAATTTTGTCCTAATCCGACCCGGTTTGGTGATTTTGTGGCGTCAACAACTCGAATTCAAGTTTCTTAAGAAACTAGTTTGCCTAGAGTGAAACCGGCTCTAACTCCCAAACCGGGAACCCGATTGGAGTCTCTTCGTCTCCCACAAGTTTCTCGTGCCCAGGCGGTTGTGTGTGCCAAGTTTCGTGCTAATCCAACCACGTTTGGTGATTTTAGGGCGTCAACACCTCGTATTTGAGTTTCTTAATGAACTAGTTTGTCTAGAGTGAAATCTGGCTCTAACTCCCAAACTGGGAACCCGATTCCAGTCCCGTCTTCTCCCACAAGTTTCTCGTGCCTAGGCGGTCCTGTGTGCCATGTTTCGTTCCAAACTCACGCCGTTTTGTGATTTTGGGGCATCAACACCTCGAATTCAAATTTCTCAAGTAACTAGTTTGCCTAGTGTGAAATCCGCTCTAACTCCCAAACTGGGAACCCACTTGGAGTCCTGTCTTCTCCCGCAAGTTTCTCGTGCCTAGCCGGTCGTGCGTGCAAGTGCAAAACAGACACCGTTTGGTGATTTTGGGGCGTCAACACCTCGAATTCAAGTTTCTTAAGGAACTTGTTTGCCTAGAGTGAAATCCGACTATAACTCCAAAACCGAGAACCCAATTTGAGTCCGCTTTCTCCCACAAGTCTCTCATGCCTAGGCAGTCGTGTGTGCCAAGTCTTGTGCCAAACCGACGCTGTTTGGTAAATTTGGGGCGTCAACACCTCGAATTCAAATTTCTTGAAGGAACTAGTTTGCCTAAATCGAATTCCGACTCTAACTCCCAAACCGGGAACCCGATTCGAGCCCCGCCTTCTCCCGCAAGTCTCTCGTGCCTAGGTGGTCGTGTGTGCCAAGTTCGGTGCCAAACTGACGCCGTTTCGCGGTTTTGGGACGTCAACACCTCGAATTTAAATTTCTTAAGGGACCAAATTGTCTAGACTGAAATCCGGCTCTAACACCCAAACCGGGAACCCGATTGGAGTTCCGTTTTCTTCCACAAGTTTCTTATGCCTAGGCAGTCCTGGGTCCCAAGTTTCGTGCCAAACCGACGCCGTTTGGTGATTTTGGGCCGTCAACACCTCGAATTCAAATTTCTTAAGGAACTTGTTTGCCTAGACCGAAATCCGGCTCTAACTCCCAAACCGGGAACTCGATTCGATCCCCGTTTGCTCGCACAAGTCTCTTGTGCCTAGGCGGTCGTGTGTGCCAAGTTTCGTGCCAGACCGATGCCGTTTGGCGATTTTGCGGCGTCAGTACCTCGAATTCAAATTTCTTAAGGAACTAGTTTGCCAAGACCGAAATCCGGCTCTAACTCCTAAACCGGGTACCCGATTCCAGCCCTGTCTTCTCCCACAAGATTCTCGTGCCTAGGCAGTCGTGTGTGCCAACTTTCGTGCTAATCCAACCCCGTTTGGTGATTTTGGGCCGTCAGCACCTCGAATTCGAGTTTTTTAACGAACTAGGTTGGTTGCCTAGAGTGAAATCTGGCTCTTACTCCCAAACAGGGAACCCGATTGCAATCCCGTCTTCTCCCACAAGTTTCTCGTGCGTTGGTGGACAAGTGTGCCAAGTTTCGTGCAAAACAAATGCCGTTTTGTTGATTTTGGGGCGTTAACACTTCGAATTCAAGTTTCTTAAGAAACTAGTTTGCCTGGAGTAAAATCCGGCGGTAACTCCCAAACCGGGAACCCGATTGGAGTCCCGTCTTCTCCCACAAGTTTCTCGTGCCTAGGCAATCGTGGGTGCCAAGTTTTGCGCCAAACTGACTGCGTTTTGTATTCTGGGGCGTCAACAACTCGAATTCAAATTGCTTAAGAAACTACCTTGCCTAGACCGAAATCCAGCTCTAACTCCCAACCGGCCAACCCGATTCGAGCCCCGTCTTCTCCCACAAGTCTCTCGTGCCTAGGCGGTCGTGTGTGCCAAGTTTCATGCCAAACCGACGCTGTTTGGCGATTTTGGGCCGTCAATACCTCGAATTCAAATTTCTTCAGGAACTACTTTTGCCTAGACCGAAATCCTGCTCTAACTCCCGAACCAGGAACCCTATTCAAGCACCGTCTCCTCCCAGAAGTCTCTCGTGCCTAGGCGTGTGCCAAGTTTCATGCCAGACCAACGCTGTTTGGTGATTCTGGGCATCAACACCTCGAGTTCAAATTTCTTAAGGTACCAAATCGTCTAGACCGAAATCCGGCTTTAACTCCCAAACCAGGAACCCGATTCGAACCTCGTCTTCTCCCACAAGTCTCTCGTGCCTAGGCGGTCGTCTGTGCCAGGTTTCGTGCCAATCGAACTCTGTTTGGTGATTTTAGGGTGTCAACACCTCGAATTTAAATTTCTTAAAGAACTAGTTTGCCTAGAGTGAAACCTGGCTCTAACTCCCAAACCGGGAGCACGAATGGAGCCCCGTCTTCTGCCACAAGTCTCTTGTGTTTAGGCGGTCATGTGTGTCAAGTTTTACGCTAAACGCCTAGACCGAAATCAGGCTCTGACTCCATAACCAGGAACCCTATTCGAGTCCCGTCTTCTCCCACAAGTCTCTCGAGCCCAGTCGGTCGTATGTACCAACTTTTGTGCTAATCCGACCCGGTTTGGTGATTTTGTGGGGTCAACAACTCGAATTAAAGTTTCTTAAGAAACTAGCTTGCCTAGAGTGAAACCGGCTCGAACTCCCAAACTGGGAACCCGATTGCAGTCCCGTCTTCTCCCACAAGTTTCTCGTGCCTAGGCGGTCCTGTGTGCCATGTTTCGTTCCAAACTTACGCCGTTTTGTGATTTTGGGGCATCAACACCTCGAATTCAAATTTCTCAAGTAACTAGTTTGCCTAGTGTGAAATCCGGCTCTAATCGCCAAACCGGAACCGACTTGAGTCTCCCTTCTCCGAAGTTTCTCGTGCCTAGCCGGTCGTGCGTGCCAAGTTACGTGCAAAACAGACACCGTTTGGTGATTTTGGGCGCCAACACCTCGAATTCAAGTTTCTAAGGAACTTGTTGGCCTAGAGGAATCCGACTATAACTCCAAAACCGAGAACCCGATTTGAGTCCCGTCTTCTCCCATAAGTCTCTCATGCCTAAGCAGTCGTGTGTGCCAAGTTTCGTGCCAAACCGACGTTGTTTGGTAAATTTGGGGCGTCAACACCTCGAATTCAAATTTCTTGAAGGAACTAGTTTGCCTAAACCGAAATCCGGCTCTAACTTCCAAACCGGGAACCCGATTCTATCCCCGTCATCTCCCACAAGTCTCTCGTGCCTAGGCGGTCGTGTGTGCCAAGTTTCGTGACAAACCGCCAACTTGGCACACTTGACCGCCAACGCACGAGAAACTTGGGGGAGAAGACGGGACTGCAATAGGTTCCCAGTTTGGGAGTAAGAGCTAGATTTCACTCTAGACAACAAACCTAGTTCGTTAAGAAACTCGAATTCGAGGTGCTGACGCCCCAAAATCACCAAACAGGGTTGAATTAGCACGAAAGTTGAAACTAGTTTGTCTGGAGTGAAATCCGGCTGTAACTCCCAAACCGGGAACCCGATTGGAGTCCCGTCTTCTCCCACAAGTTTCTCGTGCCTAGGCAGTCGTGGGTGCCAAGTTTTGCAAAATCGATCAAGGCTTTGGTATTTTGGGGCGTCAACACCTCGAATTTAAATTTCTTGAGTAACTAGTTTGCCTAGACCGAAACCCGGCTCTGACTCCCAACCAGGCAACCCGATTTGAGCCCCGTCTTCTCCCACAAGTCTCTTGTGCCTAGGCGGTCGTGTGTGCCAAGTTTCATGCCAAACCGACGCCGTTTGGCAATTTTGGGCCGTCAGTACGTCGAATTCAAATTTCTTAAGGAACTACTTTTGCCTAGACCGAAATCCGGCTCTAACTCCCAAATCAGGAACCCTATTCGAGCCCCGTCTTCTCCCAGAAGTCTCTCGTGCCTAGGCGGTCGTGTGTGTGAAGTTTCGTGCCAAACCAATGCCGTTTGGTGATTTTGGGGCATCAACACCTCGAATTCAAATTTCTTAAGGGACCGAATTGTTTAGACCGAAATCAGGCTCTAACTCCCAAACCGGGAACCCGATTCGAGCCCCGTCTTCTCCCACAAGTCTGTCGTGCCTAGGCGGTCGTGTGTGCCAGGTTTCGTGCCACTCGAACTCCGTTTGGTGATTTTAGGGTGTCAACACCTCGAATTCAAATTTCTTAAAGAACTAGTTTGCCTAGAGTGAAACCTGGCTCTAACTCCCAAACCGGGAGCACGAATGGAGCCCCGTCTTCTGCCACAAGTCTCTTGTGTTTAGGCGGTCATGTGTCTCAAGTTTTACGCTAAACGCCTAGACCGAAATCAGGCTCTGACTCCATAACCAGGAACCCTATTCGAGTCCCGTCTTCTCCCACAAGTCTCTCGAGCCCAGTCGGTCGTATGTACCAACTTTTGTGCTAATCCGACCCGGTTTGGTGATTTTGGGGGCTCAACAACTCGAATTAAAGTTTCTTAAGAAACTAGCTTGCCTAGAGTGAAACCGGCTCGAACTCCCAAACTGGGAACCCGATTGCAGTCCCGTCTTCTCCCACAAGTTTCTCGTGCCTAGGCGGTCCTGTGTGCCATGTTTCGTTCCAAACTTACGCCGTTTTGTGATTTTGGGGCATCAACACCTCGAATTCCAATTTCTCAAGTAACTAGTTTGCCTAGTGTGAAATCCGGCTCTAACTGCCAAACCGGGAACCGACTTGGAACCTGTCTTCTCCCGCAAGTTTCTCGTGCCTAGCCGGTCGTGCGTGCCAAGTTACGTGCAAAACAGACACCGTTTGGTGATTTTGGGGCGTCAACACCTCGAATTCAAGTTTCTTAAGGAACTTGTTGGCCTAGAGTGAAATCCGACTATAACTCCAAAACCGAGAACCCGATTTGAGTCCCGTCTTCTCCCATAAGTCTCTCATGCCTAAGCAGTCGTGTGTGCCAAGTTTCGTGCCAAACCGACGTTGTTTGGTAAATTTGGGGCGTCAACACCTCGAATTCAAATTTCTTGAAGGAACTAGTTTGCCTAAACCGAAATCCGGCTCTAACTTCCAAACCGGGAACCCGATTCTATCCCCGTCATCTCCCACAAGTCTCTCGTGCCTAGGCGGTCGTGTGTGCCAAGTTTCGTGACAAACCGCCAACTTGGCACACTTGACCGCCAACGCACGAGAAACTTGGGGGAGAAGACGGGACTGCAATCGGCTTCCCAGTTTGGGAGTAAGAGCCAGGTTTCACTCTAGGCAACCAACCTAGTTCGTTAAGAAACTCGAATTGCTGACGCCCCAAAATCACCAAACGGGGTTGGATTAGCACAAAAGTTGAAACTAGTTTGCCTGGAGTGAAATCCGGCTGTAACTCCTAAACCGGGAACCCAATTGGAGTCCCGTCTTCTCCCACAAGTTTATCGTGCCTAGGCAGTCGTGGGTGCCAAGTTTTGCGCGAACCGATCAAGTTGGTATTTTGGGCGCCGACACCTCGAATTCAAATTTCTTAAGGAACTAGTTTGCCTAGACCGAAATCCGGCTCTGACTCCAAACCGGACAACCCGATTAGAGCCTCGTCTTCTCCCACAAGTCTCTCGTGCCTAGGCGGTCGTGTGTGCCAAGTTTCATGCCAAACTGACGACGTTTGGCGATTTTGAGCCGTCAATACCTCGAATTCAAATTTCTTAAGGAACTACTTTTGCCTAGACCGAAATCCGGCTCTAACTCCCAAATCAGGAACCCTATTCGAGCCCCGTCTTCTCCCAGAAGTCTCTCGTGCCTAGGCGGTCGTGTGTGTGAAGTTTCGTGCCAAACCAATGCCGTTTGGTGATTTTGGGGCTTCAACACCTCGAATTCAAATTTCTTGAGGGACCGAATTGTTTAGACCGAAATCAGGCTCTAACTCCCAAACCGGGAACCCGATTCGAGCCCCGTCTTCTCCCACAAGTCTGTCGTGCCTAGGCGGTCGTGTGTGCCAGGTTTCGTGCCACTCGAACTCCGTTTGGTGATTTTAGGGTGTCAACACCTCGAATTCAAATTTCTTAAAGAACTAGTTTGCCTAGAGTGAAACCTGGCTCTAACTCCCAAACCGGGAGCACGAATGGAGCCCCGTCTTCTGCCACAAGTCTCTTGTGTTTAGGCGGTCATGTGTCTCAAGTTTTACGCTAAACGCCTAGACCGAAATCAGGCTCTGACTCCATAACCAGGAACCCTATTCGAGTCCCGTCTTCTCCCACAAGTCTCTCGAGCCCAGTCGGTCGTATGTACCAACTTTTGTGCTAATCCGACCCGGTTTGGTGATTTTGTGGGGTCAACAACTCGAATTAAAGTTTCTTAAGAAACTAGCTTGCCTAGAGTGAAACCGGCTCGAACTCCCAAACTGGGAACCCGATTGCAGTCCCGTCTTCTCCCACAAGTTTCTCGTGCCTAGGCGGTCCTGTGTGCCATGTTTCGTTCCAAACTTACGCCGTTTTGTGATTTTGGGGCATCAACACCTCGAATTCCAATTTCTCAAGTAACTAGTTTGCCTAGTGTGAAATCCGGCTCTAACTGCCAAACCGGGAACCGACTTGGAGTCCTGTCTTCTCCCGCAAGTTTCTCGTGCCTAGCCGGTCGTGCGTGCCAAGTTACGTGCAAAACAGACACCGTTTGGTGATTTTGGGGCGTCAACACCTCGAATTCAAGTTTCTTAAGGAACTTGTTGGCCTAGAGTGAAATCCGACTATAACTCCAAAACCGAGAACCCGATTTGAGTCCCGTCTTCTCCCATAAGTCTCTCATGCCTAAGCAAATGGTGTGCCAAGTTTCGTACAAACCGACTGTTTGGTAAATTTAGGGCGTCAACACCTCGAATTCAAATTTCTTGAAGGAACTAGTTTGCCTAAACCGAAATCCGGCTCTAACTTCCAAACCGGGAACCCGATTCTATCCCCGTCATCTCCCACAAGTCTCTCGTGGCTAGGCGGTCGTGTGTGCCAAGTTTCGTGACAAACCGACACCGTTTGGTGATTTTGGGGCATCGACACCTCGAATTGAAATTTCTTAAGGGACCAAATTGTCTCGACCGAAATCCGGTTCTAACTCCCAAACCGGGAACCCGATTCGAGCCCCGCCTTCTCCCGCAAGTCTCTCGTACCTAGGCGGTCGTGTGTGCCAAGTTTGGTGCCAAACCGACGCCGTTTCGCGATTTTGGGACGTCAACAACTCGAATTTAAATTTCTTAAGGGACCAAATTATTTAGACCAAAATCCGAACCGGGAACCCGATTAGAGTCCCATCTTATCCCACAAGTTTCTTGTGCCTAGGCAGTCCTGGGTGCCAAGTTTCGTGCCAAACCGACGCCGTTTGGTGATTTTGGGCCGTCAACACCTCGAATTCAAATTTCTTAAGGAACTAGTTTGCCTAGACCGAAATCCGGCTCCAACTCTCAAACCGGGAACCCGATTCGATCCCCGTCTGCTCCCACAAGTCTCTTGTGCCTAGGCGGTTTTGTGTGTCAAGTTTCGTGCCAAACCGATGCCGTTTGGCGATTTTGCGGCGTCAGTACCTCGAATTCAAATTTCTCAAAGAACTAGTTTGCCTAGACTGAAATCCGGCTCTAACTCCCAAACCGGGAACCCGATTCCAGCCCTGTCTTCTCACACAAGCCTCTCGTGCCTAGGCGGTCGTGTGTGCCAACTTTCGTGCTAATCCAACCCCGTTTGGTGATTTTGGGGCGTCAGCACGTCGTATTCGAGTTTCTTAACGAACTAGGTTGGTTGCCTAGAGTGAAATCTGGCTCTTACTCCCAAACTGGGAACCAGATTGCAGTCCCGTCTTCTCCCACAAGTTTCTCGTGCGTTGGCGGTCAAGTGTGCCAAGTTTCGTGCAGAAGCTTAAAATCAACAAGCGTTGCTGCATTTCTAGGCAACCAACCTAGTTCAAGAAACTCAATTGCCGGTCGACGCCCCAAAATCACCAAACGGGGTTGG
This sequence comes from Camellia lanceoleosa, assembly GCA_025200525.1. NCBI lineage: Eukaryota > Viridiplantae > Streptophyta > Magnoliopsida > Ericales > Theaceae > Camellia > Camellia lanceoleosa. Next base: position 85,197,581 of record CM045768.1, on the reverse strand, counting down.
ATTAGCACAAAAGTTGAAACTAGTTTGCCTGGAGTGAAATCCGGCTGTAACTCCTAAACCGGGAACCCAATTGGAGTCCCGTCTTCTCCCACAAGTTTCTCGTGCCTAGGCAGTCGTAGGTGCCAAGTTTTGCGCGAAACTGACTGCGTTTGATATTTCGGGGCGTCGACACCTCGAATTCAAATTTCTTAAGGAACTAGTTTGCCTAGACCGAAATCCGGCTCTGACTCCAAACCGGACAACCCGATTAGAGCCTCGTCTTCTCCCACAAGTCTCTCGTGCCTAGGCGGTCGTGTGTGCCAAGTTTCATGCCAAACTGACGACGTTTGGCGATTTTGAGCCATCAATACCTCGAATTCAAATTTCTTAAGGAACTACTTTTGCCTAGACCGAAATCCGGCTCTAACTCCCAAATCAGGAACCCTATTCGAGCCCCGTCTTCTCCCAGAAGTCTCTCGTGCCTAGGCGGTCGTGTGTGTGAAGTTTCGTGCCAAACCAATGCCGTTTGGTGATTTTGGGCATCAACACCTCGAATTCAAATTTCTTAAGGGACCGAATTGTTTAGACCGAAATCAGGCTCTAACTCCCAAACCGAGAACCCGATTCGAGCCCCGTCTTCTCCCACAAGTCTGTCGTGCCTAGGCGGTCGTGTGTGCCAGGTTTCGTGCCACTCGAACTCTGTTTGGTGATTTTAGGGTGTCAACACCTCGAATTCAAATTTCTTAAAGAACTAGTTTGCCTAGAGTGAAACCTGGCTCTAACTCCCAAACCGGGAGCACGAATGGAGCCCCGTCTTCTGCCACAAGTCTCTTGTGTTTAGGCGGTCATGTGTCTCAAGTTTTACGCTAAACGCCTAGACCGAAATCAGGCTCTGACTCCATAACCAGGAACCCTATTCGAGTCCCGTCTTCTCCCACAAGTCTCTCGAGCCCAGTCGGTCGTATGTACCAACTTTTGTGCTAATCCGACCCGGTTTGGTGATTTTGTGGGGTCAACAACTCGAATTAAAGTTTCTTAAGAAACTAGCTTGCCTAGAGTGAAACCGGCTCGAACTCCCAAACTAGGAACCCGATTGCAGTCCCGTCTTCTCCCACAAGTTTCTCGTGCCTAGGCAGTCCTGTGTGCCATGTTTCGTTCCAAACTTACGCCGTTTTGTGATTTTGGGGCATCAACACCTTGAATTCCAATTTCTCAAGTAACTAGTTTGCCCCTGAGTGAATCCAGCTCTAAGCGCAAGCAGGGAAACCGACTTGGAACTCTAGTTTGCCTAGGTGTGAAATCCTAACTACTGCCAAACCTGAACTGATTGACCTTTCTCAAGAAGTTTCTCGTGCCCAGCCGTCGTGCGTAAGTTACGCAAAAATAAGCAGACCGTTTGGTGATTTTGGGGCGTCAACACCTCGAATTCAAGTTTCTTAAGGAACTTGTTGGCCTAGAGTGAAATCCGACTATAACTCCAAAACCGAGAACCCGATTTGAGTCCCGTCTTCTCCCATAAGTCTCTCATGCCTAAGCAGTCGTGTGTGCCAAGTTTCGTGCCAAACCGACGTTGTTTGGTAAATTTGGGGCGTCAACACCTCGAATTCAAATTTCTTGAAGGAACTAGTTTGCCTAAACCGAAATCCGGCTCTAACTTCCAAACCGGGAACCCGATTCTATCCCCGTCATCTCCCACAAGTCTCTCGTGCCTAAGTGCTGTGCCAAGTTTGTGAAACCGCCAACTTGGCACACTTGACCGCAGAAGACGGAAATAGGTTCGGTTTGGGGAGTAAGAGCTAGATTTCACTCTAGACAACAAACCTAGTTGAAAAAATCACTAAAAGTTGAAACTAGTTTGTCTAGGAAATCCGTCTAACTCCCAAACCAGAACCCGATTGAGTCCGCTTCTCCCACAAGTTTCGTGCCTAGGCGGTGGGTGCCAAGTTTTATGCCAAACCGACGCTATGATTTTGGGGCCAACACTCAATTTAAATTTCTTAAGTAACTAGTTTGCCTAGACGAAATCGAACTCGACCAAAACCAGTAACCCGATTTGAGTCCGTCTTCTCCCACAAGTCTCTTGTGCCTAGGCGGTCGTAGGTGCAAGTTTCATGCCAAACCGACGCTGCTTATGATTTTGGGGTGCCAACACCTCGAATTCAAATTTCTTAAGGAACTACTTTTGCCTAGACCGAAATCCGGCTCTAACTCCCAAATCAGAACCCGATTCGAGCCTCGTCTTTCTCCTGAGTCTCTCGTGCCTAGGCGGTCGTGGTGTGTGAAGTTTCGCCAAACCAATGCCGCTTGGTGATTTTGGGGCATTAACACCTCAATTCAAATTTCTTAAGGGACCGAATTGTTTAGACCGAAATCGCTCTAACTCCCAAACCGAACCCGATTCGAGCCCGTCTTCTCCCACAAGTCTGTCGTGCCTAGGCGGTGTGTGCCAAGTTTCGAACTCCGCTTGGTGATTTTAGGTGTCAACACCTCAATTCAAATTTCTTAAAGAACTAGTTTGCCTAGAGTGAATCCGCTCTAACTCCCAAACCGAGAACCCGATTCGAGTCCCGTCTTTCTTCCACAAGTCTCTCGAGTTTTAGGCGGTCAGTGTACCAACTTTTGTGCTAATCCGACCCTTTGGTGATTTTGTGGGGTCAACAACTCAATTCAAGTTTCTAAGAAACTAGCTTGCCTAGAGTGAAACTGCTCGAACTCCCAAACCGGGAACCCGATTGAGTCCGCCTTCTCCCACAAGTTTCGTGCCTAGGCGTCGTGTGCCATGTTTCGCTCCAAACTCGCCGCTTTTGTGATTTTGGGGCATCAACACCTCAATTCAAATTTCTTAAGTAACTAGTTTGCCTAGTGTGAAATCCGCTCTAACTCCCAAACCGAACCGATTTGAGTCCTGCTTTCCCGCAAGTTTCTCGTGCCTAGCGGTCATGCGTGCCAAGTTACGTAAAACAGACGCCGCTTTGGTGATTTTGGGGCATCAACACCTCAATTCAAATTTTAAGGAACTTGTTGACCTAGAGTGAAATCTGACTATAACTCCAAAACCGAGAACCCGATTTGAGTCCCGTCTTCTCCCACAAGTCTCTCATGCCTAGGCCGTCGTGTGTGCCAAGTTTCGTGCCAAACCGACGTTGTTTGGTAAATTTGGGGCGTCAATACCTCGAATTCAAATTTCTTGAAGGAACTAGTTTGCCCAAACCGAAATTCGGCTCTAACTTCCAAACCGGGAACCCGATTCTATCCCCGTCATCTCCCACATGCCTAGGCGGTCGTGTGTGCCAAGTTTCGTGCCAAACCGACACCGTTTGGTGATTTTCGGGCATCGACACCTCGAATTGAAATTTCTTAAGGGACCAAATTGTCTACATCAAAATCCGCCTATAACTCCCAAACCGGGAATCCGATTCGAGCCCCGCATTCTCCCGCAAGTCTCTCGTCCCTAGGCGGTCGTGTGTGCCAAGTTTGGTGCCAAACCGACGCCGTTTCGCAATTTTGGGACGTCAACACCTCGAATTTAAATTTCTTAAGGGACCAAATTGTCTAGACCGAAATCCAGCTCTAACACCCAAACCGGAAACCCGATTGGAGTCCCGTCTTCTCCCACAAGTTTCTTGTGCCTAGGCGGTCGTGGGTGCCAAGTTTCGTGCCAACCCGACGCCGTTTGGTATTTTGGGCCGTCAACACCTCGAATTCAAATTTCTTAAGGAACTAGTTTGCCCAGACCAGAATCCGGCTCTAACTCCGAAACCGGGAACCCGATTCGAATTCAAATTTCTCAAAGAACTAGTTTAGGTGCCAAACCGATGCCGTTTGGCGATTTTGCCAAGATTCGAATTCAAATTTCAAAGAACTAGTTTGCCTAGACTAACTCCCAAACCAGAACCCGATTCGTGATTTTTTCAACAAGCCTCTCGATTCAAGTTTCTTAAGTTGAAACTAGTTTGCTCGAGGAAATTCGTTAACTCCCAAACCGAGAACCCGATTGAGTCCCGTCTTCTTCCACAAGTTTCGTGCCTAGGCAATGGGTGCCAAGTTTTGCGCCAAACTGACTGCGTTTGGTATTTTTGGGCGTCAACACCTCGAATTCAAATTTCTTAAGGAACTCGTTTGCCTAGACCGAACTGCTCTAACTCCCAAACCGAACCCGATTCGAGCCCCGTCTTCTCCCACAGGTCTCTCGTGGCTAGGCGGTCGAAAGTGCCCAGTTTCGTTCCAAACTGACGCCGTTTGGTGATTTTGGAGCGTCGACACCTCGAATTCAAATTTCTTAAGGAACTACTTTTGCCTAGACCGAATCCGCTCTAACTCCCAAACCGAACCCGATTTGAGCCCGTCTTCTCCCACAAGTCTCGTGCCTAGGCGGTCATTTGTGCCAAGTTTCGTACAAACCGACGCTATTTGGTGATTTTGGGGCGTCAACACCTCAATTCAAATTTCTTAAGGAACCAAATTGTCTAGACCGAATCCGCTCTAACTCCCAAACCGAACCCGATTCGAGTCCTATCTTCTCCCACAAGTCTCGTGCCTAGGCGGTCGTGTGCCAAGTTTCGTGCCAAACCGATGCCGTTTGGTGATTTTAGGATGTCAACACCTCAATTCAAATTTCTTAAGGAACTAGTTTGCCTAGACGAAATCCGGCTCTAACTCCCAAACTGAACCCGATTCGATCCCGTCTCCCACAAGTCTCTTGTGTTTGGCGGTCATGTGTGCCAAGTTTTACGCTAAACCGATGATGTTTGGTATTTTGGGGCCAACACCTCAATTCAAATTTCTAAGGAACTAGTTTGCCTAGACCGAATCCGGCTCTAACTCCCAAACCAGAACTCGATTCCAGCCGTCTTCTCCCACAAGTCTCGTCTAAGCGGTCATGTGTGCCAACTTTGTGCCAACCCCTGCTTGGGGATTTTGGGCGTAAACACCTCGAATTCAAGTTTCTTAAGAAACTAGTTTGCCTAGAGTGAAATCGCTCTAACTCCCAAACCGGGAACCCGATTGAGTCCGTCTTCTCCACAAGTTTCTCGTGCCTTGGCGGTCAAGTGTGCCAAGTTTCAGGCTAAACCAACGCTGCTTTGTTGATTTTGGGCGTCAACACTTCGAATTCAAGTTTCTTAAGAAACTAGTTTGCCTGGAGTGAAATCCGGCTGTAACTCCCAAACCGGGAACCGGATTGGAGTCCCGTCTTCTCCCACAAGTTTCTCGTGCCTAGGCAGTCCTGGGTGCCAAGTTTTGCGCCAAACTGACTGCGTTTGGTATTTTGGAGCGTCAACACCTCGAATTCAAATTTCTTAAGGAACCAGCTTGCCTAGACCGAAATCCGGCTCTGACTCCCAACCGGGCAACCCGATTCGAGCCCCGTCTTCTCCCAGAAGTCTCTCGTGCCTAGGCGGTCGTGTGTGCCAAGTTTCATTCCAAACCGACGCCGTTTGGCAATTTTGGGCCGTCAATACCTCGAATTCAAATTTCTTAAGGAACTACTTTTGCCTTGACCGAAATCCGGCTCTAAATCCCAAACCAGGAACCCTATTCGAGACCCGTCTTCTCCCAAAAGTCTCTCGTGCCTAGGCGGTCGTGTGTACTAAGTTTCGTGCCAAACCAACGCCGTTTGGTATTTTTGCGCATCAACACCTCGAATTTAAATTTCTTAAGGGACCAAATTGTCTAGACCGAAATCCGGCTCTAACTCCCAAACCGGGAACCCGATTCGAGCCCCGTCTTCTCCCACAAGTCTCTCGTGCCTAGGCGGTTATGTGTGACAGGTTTTGTGCCAATCGAACTCCGTTTGGTGATTTTAGGGTATCAGCACCTCGAATTCAAATTTCTTAAAGAACTAGTTTGCCTAGAGTGAAACCTGGCTCTAACTCCCAAACTGGGAACCCGATTGGAGCCCCGTCTTTTGCCACAAGACTCTTGTGTTTAGGCAGTCATGTGTGCCAACTTATGCTAATCCAACCCGTTTGGTATTTTAGGCGTCAACACCTCGAATTCAAATTTAAGGAACTACTCTTCCCTAGAGTGAAATCGCTCGACTCCCAAACCGGGAACCCTATTCGATCCCATCTTCTCCCACAAGTTTTCGTGCCCAACAATGTGTGCAAAATTTTATGCTAATCCGACCCGGTTTGTTGATTTTGTGGCGTCAACAACTAGAATTCAAGTTTCTTAAGGAACTAGTTTGCCTAGAGTGAAACCGGCTCTAACTCCCAAACCAGGAACCCGATTGGAGTCCCGTCGTCTCCCACAAGTTTCTCGTGCCTAGGCGGTCGTGTGCCAAGTTTCGTGCTAATCTAACCCCGTTTGGTGATTTTAGGGCGTCAACACCTCATATTTGAGTTTCTTAACGAACTAGTTTGTCTAGAGTGAATTCCGGCACTAACTCCCAAACCGGGAACCCACTTGGAGTCCTGTCTTCTCCCGCAAGTTTCTCGTGCCTAGCCGGTCGTGCGTGCAAGTGCAAAACAGACACCGTTTGGTAATTTTGGGGCGTCAACACCTCGAATTCAAGTTTCTTAAGGAACTTGTTTGCCTAGAGTGAAATCCGACTATAACTCTAAAACCGAGAACCCGATTTGAGTCCCGTCTTCTCCCACAAGTCTCTCATGCCTAGGCAGTCGTGTGTGCCAAGTTTCGTGCCAAACCGACGCTGTTTGGTAAATTTGGGGCGTCAACACCTCGAATTCAAATTTCTTGAAGGAACTAGTTTGCCTAAACCGAAATCCGGCTCTAACTCCCAAACCGGGAACCGGATTCTATCCTCGTCTTCTCCCACAAGTCATTCGTGCCTAAGCGGTCGTGTGTTCCGGCACTAACTCCCAAACTGGGAACCCACTTGGAGTCCTGTCTTCTCCCGCAAGTTTCTCGTGCCTAGCCGGTCGTGCGTGCAAGTGCAAAACAGACACCGTTTGGTGATTTTGGGGCGTCAACACCTCGAATTCAAGTTTCTTAAGGAACTTGTTTGCCTAGAGTGAAATCCGACTATAACTCCAAAACCGAGAACCCAATTTGAGTCCCGTCTTCCCCCACAAGTCTCTCATGCCTAGGCAGTCGGGTGTGCCAAGTTTCGTGCCAAACCGACGCTGTTTGGTAAATTTGGGGTGTCAACACCTCGAATTCAAATTTCTTGAAGGAACTAGTTTGCCTAAACCGAAATCCAGCTCTAACTCCCAAACCGGGAACCCGATTCTATCCCCGTCTTCTCCCACAAGTCTTTCGTGCCTAAATGGTCGTGTGTGCCAAGTTTCGTGCGAAACCGACACCGTTTGGTGATTTTGGGGCATCGACACCTCGAATTCAAATTTCTTAAGGGACCAAATTGTCTAGACCGAAATTTGGCTCTAACTTCGATTCGAGGGACCGGGAACCCGATTCGAGCCCCGCCTTCTCCCGCAAGTCTCTCGTGCCTAGGCGGTCGTGTGTGCCAAGTTTTGTGCCAAACCGACGCCGTTTCGCGATTTTGGGACGTCAACACCTCGAATTTAAATTTCTTACGGGACCAAATTGTCTGGACCGAAATCCGGCTCTAACACCCAAACCGGGAACCCGATTCGAGCCCCGTCTTCTCCCACAAGTCTCTCGTGCCTAGGCGGTCGTGTGTGCCAAGTTTCGTGCCAAACCGACACCGTTTCGTGATTTTGGGGAATCGACACCTCGAATTCAAATTTCTTAAGGGACTAAATTGTCTAGACCGAAATCCGGCTCTAACTCCCAAACCGAGAACCCGATTCGAGCCCCGCCTTCTCCCGCAAGTCTCTCGTGCCTAGGCGGTCGTGTGTGCCAAGTTTGGTGCCCAACCGACACCGTTTCGCGATTTTTGGACGTCAACACCTCGAATTTAAATTTCTTAAGGGACCAAATTGTCTAGACCGAAATCCGGCTCTAACACCCAAACCGAGAACCCGATTGGAGTCCCGTATTCTCCCACCAGTTTCTTGTGCCTAGGCGGTCGTGGGTGCCAAGTTTCGTGCCAAACTGACGCCGTTTGGTATTTTGGGCCGTCAACACTTCGAATTCAAATTTCTTACGGAACTAGTTTGCCTAGACCGAAGTCCGGCTCTAACTCCCAAACCGGGAACCCGATTCGATCCCCGTCTGCTCCCACAATTCTGTTGTGCCTAGGCGGTCGTGTGCACCAAGTTTCGTGCCAAACCGATGCCGTTTTGCGATTTTGCGGAGTCAGTACCTCGAATTCAAATTTCTTACGCAACTAGTTTGCTTAGACCGAAATCCGGCTCTAACTCCCAAACCGAGAACCCGATTCCAGCCCTGTCTTCTCCCACAAGCCTCTCGTGCCTAGGCGGTCGTGTGTGCCAACTTTCGTGCTAATCCAACTCCGTTTGGTGATTTTGGGGCGTCAGCACCTCGAATTCGAGTTTCTTAACGAAGTAGGTTGGTTGCCTAGAGTAAAATCTGGCTCTTACTACCAAACTAGGAACCCGATTGCAATCTCGTCTTCTCCCACAAGTTTCTCGTGCGTTGGCGATCAAGTGTGCCAAGTTTCGTGCAAAACAGATGCCGTTTGTTGATTTTGGGGCATCAACACTTCGAATTCAAGTTTCTTAAGAAACTAGTTTGCCTGAAGTGAAATCCGGCTGTAACTCCCATACCGAGTACCCGATTGGAGTCCCGTCTGCTCCCACAAGTTTCTCGTGCCTAGGCAGTCGTGGGTGCCAAGTTTTGCGCCAAACTGACTGCGTTTGGCATTTTGGGGCATCAACACCTCGAATTCAAATTTCTTAAGGAACTAGGTTCCCTAGACCGAAATCCGGCTCTAACTCCCAACCGGGCAACCCGATTCGAGCCCCGTCGTCTCTCACAAGTCTCTCGTGCCTAGGCGGTTGTGTGTGCCAAGTTTCATGCCAAACCGACGCCGTTTGGCGATTTTGGGCCGTCAATACCTCGAATTCAAATTTCTTAAGGAACTACTTTTGCCTAGACCGAAATCCGGCTCTAACTCCCAAACCAGGAACCCTATTCAATCCCCGTCTTCTCCCACAAGTCTCTCGTGCCTAGGCGGTCGTGTGTGACAGGTTTCGTGCCAATCGAACTCCGTTTGGTGATTTTAGGGTATCAACACCTCGAATTCACATTTCTTAAAGAACTACTCTTGCCTAGACCGAAATCAGACTCTAACTCCCAAACGAGGAACCCTATTCGAGCCCCGTCTTCTCCCACAAGTCTCTCGTGCCCAGTCGGTCGTGTGTGCAAAATTTTGTGCTAATCCGACCCGGTTTGGTGATTTTGTGGCGTCAACAACTCGAATTCAAGTTTCTTAAGAAACTAGTTTGCCTAGAGTGAAACCGGCTCTAACTCCCAAACCGGGAACACGATTGCAGTCTCGTCGTCTCCCACAAGTTTCTCGTGCGTAGGCGGTCGTATGTGCCAAGTTACGTGCTAATCCAACCACGTTTGTTGATTTTAGGGCGTCAACACCTCGTATTTAAGTTTCTTAACGAACTAGTTTGTCTAGAGTGAAATCTGGCTCTAACTCCCAAACTGGGAACTCGATTCCAGTCCCGTCTTCTCCCACAAGTTTCTCGTGCCTAGGCGATGTGTGCCATGTTTCGTTCCAAACTCACGCCGTTTTGTGATTTTGGGGCATCAACACCTCGAATTCAAATTTCTCAAGTAACTAGTTTGCCTAGTGTGAAATCCGGCTCTAACTGCCAAACCGGGAACCGACTTGGAGTCCTGTCTTCTCCCGCAAGTTTCTCGTGCCTAGCCGGTCGTGCGTGCCAAGTTACGTGCAAAACAGACACCGTTTAGTGATTTTGGGCCGTCAACACCTCAAATTCAAGTTTTTTAAGGAACTTGTTTGCCTAGAGTGAAATCCGACTATAACTCCAAAATCGAGAACCCGATGTGAGTCCCGTCTTCCCCAACAAGTCTCTCATGCCTAGGCAGTCGTGGGTGCCAAGTTTTGCCAATCATGCGTTTGGTATTTTGGAGCGTCAACACCTCGAATTCAAATTTCTTAAGGAACCAGCTTGCTTAGACCGAAATGCAGCTCTGACTCCTAACCAGGCAACCCGATTCGAGCCCCCCGTCTTCTCCCACAAGCCTCTCGTGCCTAGGCGGTCGTGTGCGCCAAGTTTCATGCCAAACCGACGCTGTTTGTCTATTTTGGGCCGTCAATACCTCGAATTCAAATTTCTTAAGGAACAACTTTTGCCTGGACCGAAATCCGGCTCTAACACCCAAACCAGAAACTCTATTCGAGCCCCGTCTTCTCCCAGAAGTCTCTCGTGCCTAGGCGGTCGTGTGTGCTAAGTTTCGTGCCAAACCAACGCCGTTTTGTGATTTTGGGGCATCAACACCTCGAATTTAAATTTCTTAAGAGACCAAATTGCCTAGACCGAAATCCGGCTCTAACTCCCAAACCGGGAACCCGATTCGAGCCCCGTCTTCTCCCACAAGTCTCTCGTGTTTAGCCAATCGAACTCCGTTTGGTGATTTTAGGGTGTCAACACCTCGAATTTAAATTTCTTAAAGAACTAGTTTGCCTAGAGTGAAACCTGGCTCTAACTCCCAAACCGGGAACCCGATTGGAGCCCTGTCTTCCACCACAAGTCTCTTGTGTTTAGGCGGTCATGTGTGCCAAGTTTTACGCTAAACCGACGACGCTTGGTATTTTGGGCCGTCAACACCTCGAATTCAACTTTCTTAAGGAACTACTCTTGCCTAGACCGAAATCAGGCTCTAACTCCCAAATGAGGAACCCTATTCGAGCCCTGTCTTTTCCCACAAGTCTCTCGTGCACAGTCGGTCGTGTGTGCAAAATTTTGTGCTAATCCGACCCGGTTTGGTGATTTTGTGGCGTCAACAACTCGAATTCAAGTTTCTTAAGAAACTAGTTTGCCTAGAGTGAAACCGGCTCTAACTCCCAAACCGGGAACCCGATTGGAGTCTCGTCGTCTCCCACAAGTTTCTCGTGCCCAGGCGGTCGTGTGTGCCAAGTTTCGTGCTAATCCAACCACGTTTGGTGATTTTAGGGCGTCAACACCTCGTATTTGAGTTTCTTAATGAACTAGTTTGTCTAGAGTGAAATCTGGCTCTAACTCCCAAACTGGGAACCCGATTCCAGTCCCGTCTTCTCCCACAAGTTTCTCGTGCCTAGGCGGTCCTGTGTGCCATGTTTCGTTCCAAACTCACGCCGTTTTGTGATTTTGGGGCATCAACACCTCGAATTCAAATTTCTCAAGTAACTAGTTTGCCTAGTGTGAAATCCGGCTCTAACTGCCAAACCGGGAACCGACTTGGAGTCCTGTCTTCTCCCGCAAGTTTCTCGTGCCTAGCCGGTCGTGCGTGCCAAGTTACGTGCAAAACAGATACCGTTTGGTGATTTTGGGCCGTCAACACCTCGAATTCAAGTTTCTTAAGGAACTTGTTTGCCTAGAGTGAAATCCGACTATAACTCCAAAATCGAGAACCCGATTTGAGTCCCGTCTTCTCCCACAAGTCTCTCATGCCTAGGCAGTCGTGTGTGCCAAGTCTTGTGCCAAACCGACGCTGTTTGGTAAATTTGGGGCGTCAACACCTCGAATTCAAATTTCTTGAAGGAACTAGTTTGCCTAAATCGAATTCCGACTCTAACTCCCAAACCGGGAACCCGACGCTTCCCCGTCTTCTCCCACAAGTCTCTCGTGCCTCGGCGGTCGTGTGTGCCAAGTTTCGTGCCGAACCGACCCCGTTTGGTGATTTTGCGGTATCGACACCTCAAATTCAAATTTCTTAAGGGACCAAATTGTCTAGACCGAAATCCGGCTCTAACTCCCAAACCGGGAACCCGATTCCGGCCCTGTCTGCTCCCACAAGCCTCTCGTGCCTAGGCGGTCGTGTGTACCAACTTTCGTGCTAATCCAACCCCGTTTGGTGATTTTGGGGCGTCAGCACCTCGAATTCAAGTTTCTTAACGAACTAGGTTGGTTGCCTAGAGGGAAATCTGGCTCTTACTCCCAAACTGGGAACCCGATTGCAGTCCCGTCTTCTCCCACAAGTGTCTCGTGCGTTGGCGGTCAAGTGTGCCAAGTTTCGTGCAAAACAGACGCCGTTTGTTGATTTTGGGGCGTCAACACTTCGAATTCAAGTTTCTTAAGAAACTAGTTTGCCTGGAGTGAAATCCGGCTGTAACTCCCAAACCGGGAACCCGATTGGAGTCCCGTCTTCTCCCACAAGTTTCTCGCGCCCAAGCAGTCGTGGGTGCCAAGTTTTGCGCCAAACTGACTGCTTTGGTATTTTGGAGCATCAACACCTCGAATTCAAATTTCTTAACGAACCAGCTTGCCTAGACCGAAATCCGTCTCTGACTCCCAACCGGGCAACCCGATTCGTGCCCCGTCTTCTCCCACAAGTCTCTCGTGCCTAGGCGGTCGTGTGCGCCAAGTTTCACGCCAAACCGACGCCGTTTGTCTATTTTGGGCCGTCAATACCTCGAATTCAAATTTCTTAAGGAACTACTTTTGCCTAGACCGAAATCCGGCTCTAACTCCCAAACCAGGAACCCTATTCGAGCCCCGTCTTCTCCCAGAAGTCTCTCGTGCCTAGGCGGTCGTGTGTGCTAAGTTTCGTGCCAAACCAACGCCGTTTTGGGATTTTGGGGCATCAACACCTCGAATTTAAATTTCTTAAGGGACCAAATTGTCTAGACCGAAATCCGGCTCTAACTCCCAAACCGGGAATCGAACTCCGTTTGGTGATTTTAGGGTGTCAACACCTCGAATTGAAATTTCTTAAAGAACTAGTTTGCCTAGAGTGAAACCTGGCTCTAACTCCCAAACCGGGAACCCGATTGGAGCCCTGTCTTCTACCACAAGTCTTTTGTGTTTAGGCGGTCATGTGTGCCAAGATTTACTCTAAACCGACGACGTTTGGTATTTTAGGCCGTCAACACCTCGAATTCAAATTTCTTAAGGAACTACTCTTGCCTAGACCGAAATCAGGGTCTAACTCCCAAACAAGGAACCCTATTCGAGCCCCGTCTTCTCCCACAAGTCTCTCGTGCCCAGTCGGTCGTCTGTGCAAAATTTTGTGCTAATCCGACCCGGTTTGGTGATTTTGTGGCGCCAACAACTCGAATTCAAGTTTCTTAAGAAACTAGTTTGCCTAGAGTGAAACCGGCTCTAATTCCCAAACCGGGAACCCGATTGGAGTCTCGTCGTCTCCCACAAGTTTCTCGTGCCTAGGCGGTCGTGTGTGCCAAGTTTCGTGCTAATCCAACCACGTTTGGTGATTTTAGGGCGTCAACACCTCGTATTTGAGTTTCTTAACGAACTAGTTTGTCTAGAGTGAAATCTGGCTCTAACTCCCAAACTGGGAACCCGATTACAGTCCCGTCTTCTCCCACAAGTTTCTCGTGCCTAGGCGGTCCGGTGTGCCATATTTCGTTCCAAACTCACGCCGTTTTGTGATTTTGGGGCATCAACACCTCGAATTCAAATTTCTCAAGTAACTAGTTTGCCTAGTGTGAAATCCGGCTCTAACTGCCAAACCGGGAACCGACTTGGAGTCCTGTCTTCTCTCGCAAGTTTCTTGTGGCTAGCCGGTCGTGCGTGCACGTGCAAAACAGACACCGTTTGGTGATTTTGGGTCGTCAACACCTCGAATTCAAGTTTCTTAAGGAACTTGTTTGCCTAGAGTGAAATCCGACTATAACTCCAAAACCGAGAACCCGATTTGAGTCCCGTCTTCTCCCACAAGTCTCTCATGCCTAGGCAGTCGTGTGTGCCAAGTCTCGTGCCAAACCGACGCTGTTTGGTAAATTTGGGGCGTCAACACCTCGAATTCAAATTTCTTGAAGGAACTAGTTTGCCTAAACTGAAATCCGACTCTAACTCCCAAACCGGGAACCCGATTCTATCCCCTTCTTCTCCCACAAGTGTTTCGTGCCTAGGCGGTCGTGTGTGCCAAGTTTCGTGCCAAACCGACACCGTTTGGTGATTTTGGGGTATCGACACCTTCAATCAAAATTTCGTGAGGGACGAAATTGTCAAGACCGAAATCCGCCTCTAACTCCCTAACCGGGAACACGATTCGAGCCCCGCCTTCTCCCGCATGTCTCTCGTGCCTAGGTGGTCGTGTGTGCCAAGTTCGGTGCCAAACTGACGCCGTTTCGCGGTTTTGGGACGTCAACACCTCGAATTTAAATTTCTTAAGGGACCAAATTGTCTAGACTGAAATCCGGCTCTAACACCCAAACCGGGAACCCGATTGGAGTTCCGTTTTCTTCCACGAGTTTCTTATGCCTAGGCAGTCCTGGGTCCCAATTTTCGTGCCAAACCGACGCCGTTTGGTGATTTTGGGCCGTCAACACCTCAAATTCAAATTTCTTAAGGAACTAGTTTGCCTAGACCGAAATCCGGCTCTAACTCCCAAACCGGGAACTCGATTCGATCCCCGTTTGCTCGCACAAGTCTCTTGTGCCTAGGCGGTCGTGTGTGCCAAGTTTCGTGCCAGACCGATGCCGTTTGGCGATTTTGCGGCGTCAGTACCTCGAATTCAAATTTCTTAAGGAACTAGTTTGCCAAGACCGAAATCCGGCTCTAACTCCTAAACCGGGTACCCGATTCCAGCCCTGTCTTCTCCCACAAGATTCTCGTGCCTAGGCAGTCGTGTGTGCCAACTTTCGTGCTAATCCAACCCCGTTTGGTGATTTTGGGCCGTCAGCACCTCGAATTCGAGTTTTTTAACGAACTAGGTTGGTTGCCTAGAGTGAAATCTGGCTCTTAACTCCCAACCGGCCAACCCGATTCGAGCCCCGTCTTCTCCCACAAGTCTCTCGTGCCTAGGCGGTCGTGTGTGCCAAGTTTCCTGCCAAACCGACGCTGTTTGGCGATTTTGGGCCGTCAATACCTCGAATTCAAATTTCTTCAGGAACTACTTTTGCCTAGACCGAAATCCTGCTCTAACTCCCGAACCAGGAACCCTATTCAAGCACCGTCTCCTCCCAGAAGTCCCTCGTGCCTAGGCGTGTGCCAAGTTTCATGCCAGACCAACGCTGTTTGGTGATTCTGGGCATCAACACCTCGAGTTCAAATTTCTTAAGGTACCAAATCGTCTAGACCGAAATCCGGCTTTAACTCCCAAACCAGGAACCCGATTCGAACCTCGTCTTCTCCCACAAGTCTCTCGTGCCTAGGCGGTCGTGTGTGCCAGGTTTCGTGCCAATCGAACTCCGTTTGGTGATTTTAGGGTGTCAACACCTCGAATTCAAATTTCTTAAAGAACTAGTTTGCCTAGAGTGAAACCTGGCTCTAACTCCCAAACCGGGAACCCGATTACAGTCCCATCTTCTCCCACAAGTCTCTTGTGTTTAAGCGGTCATGCGTGCCAAGTTTTACGCTAAACCGACGACGTTTGGTATTTTGGGACGTCAACACCTCGAATTCAAATTTTTTAAGGAACTACTCTTGCCTAGACCGAAATCAGACTCTAACTCCCAAACCAGGAACCCTATTCGAGCCCCGTCTTATCTCACAAGTCTCTCGTGCCCAGGCAGTCGTGTGTGCCAAATTTTGTGCAAATCCGACCCGGTATGGTGATTTTGTGGCGTCAACAACTCGAATTCAAGTTTCTTAAGGAATTAGTTTGCCTAGAGTGAAACCGGCTCTAACTCTCAAACCGGGAACCCTATTCGAGCCCCGTCTTTTCCCAGAAGTCTCTCGTGCCTAGGCAGTCGTGTGTGCTAAGTTTCGTGCCAAACCAACGCCGTTTGGTGATTTTGGGGCATCAACACCTCGAATTCAAATTTCTTAAAGAACTACTTTTGCCAATGCCGAAATCCGGCTCTAACTCCCAAACCAGGAACCCTATTCGAGCCCCGTCTTCTCCCAGAAGTCTCTCGTGCCTAGGCGGTCTTGTGTGCTAAGTTTCGTGCCAAACCAACGCCGTTTGGTGATTTTCGGGCATCAACACCTCGAATTTAAATTTCTTAAGGGACCAAATTGTCTAGACCGAAATTCGGCTCTAACTCCTAAACCGGGAACCCGATTTGAGCCCCGTCTTCTCCCACAAGTCTCTCGTGCCTAGGTGGTTATGTGTGACAGGTTTTGTGCCAATCGAACTCCGTTTGGTGATTTTAGGGTGTCAGCACATCGAATTCAAATTTCTTAAAGAACTAGTTTGCCTAGAGTGAAACCTGGCTCTAACTCCCAAACCGGGAACCCGATTGGAGCCCCGTCTTCTGCCACAAGACTCTTGTGTTTAGGTAGCCATGTGTGCCAAGTTTTCCGCTAAACCGACGACGTTTGGTATTTTGGGGCGTCAACACCACGAATTCAAATTTCTTAAGGAACTACTCTTGCTTAGACTGAAATCAGGCTCTGACTCCCAAACCAGGAACCCTATTCGACCCCAAACTAGGAACCCAATTGCAGTCCCGTCTTCTCCCTCAAGTTTCTCGTGCCTAGGCGGTCCTGTGTGCCATGTTTCGTTCCAAACTCACGCTGTTTTGTGATTTTGGCGCATCAACACCTCGAATTCAAATTTCTCAAGTAACAAGTTTGCCTAGTGTGAAATCCGGCTCTAACTGCCAAACCGGGAACCCACTTGGAGTCCTGTCTTCTCCCGCAAGTTTCTCGTGCCTAGCCGGTTGTGCGTGCCAAGTTACGTGCAAAACAAACACCGTTTGGTGATTTTGGGGCGTCAACACCTCGAATTCAAGTTTCTTAAGGAACTTGTTTGCCTAGAGTGAAATCCGACTATAACTCCAAAACCGAGAACCCGATTTGAGTCCCGTCTTCTCCCACAAGTCTCTCATGCCTAGGCAGTCGTGTGTGCCAAGTTTCGTGCCAAACCAACGCTGTTTGGTAAATTTGGGGCGTCAACACCTCGAATTCAAATTTCTTAAAGGAACTAGTTTGCCTAAACTGAAATCCGGCTCTAACTCCCAAACCGGGAACTCGATTCTATCCCCGTCTTCTCCCACAAGTCTCTCGTGCCTAGGCGGTCGTGTGTGCCAAGTTTCGTGCCAAACCGACACCGTTTGGAGATTTTGGGGTATCGACACCTCGAATTCAAATTTCTTAAGGGACCAAATTGTCTAGACCGAAATCCGGCTCTAACTCCCAAACCGAGAACCCGATTCGAACCCCGCCTTCTCCTGCAAGTCTCTCGTGCCTAGGCGGTCGTGTATGCCAAGTTCTGTGCCAAACCGACACCGTTTCGCGATTTGGGGACGTCAACACCTCGAATTTAAATTTCTTAAGGGACCAAATTGTCTAGACCGAAATCCGATTTTAACACCCAAACCGGGAACCCGATTCGAGCCCCGTCTTCTCTCACAAGTCTCTCGTGCCTAGGCGGTCGTGTGTGCCAGGTTTCGTGCCAATCGAACCCCGTTTGGTGATTTTAAGGTGTCAACACCTCGAATTCAAATTTCTTAAGGAACCAGCTTGCCTAGACCGAAATCCGGCTCTGACTCCCAACCTGGCAACCCGATTCGAGCCCTGTCTGCTCCCGGAAGTTTCTTGTGCCTAGGCGGTCGTGTGCGCCAAGTTTCATGCCAAACCGACGCCGTTTGTCTATTTTGGGCCGTCAATACCTCGAATTCAAATTTCTTAAGGAACTACTTTTGCCTAGACCGAAATCCGGCTCTAACCCCCAAACCGGGAACCCGATTCTATCCCCGTCTTCTCCCACAAGTCTCTCGTGCCTAGGCGGTCGTGTGTGCCAAGTTTCGTGCCAAGTTTCGTACCAAACCAACACCGTTTGGTGATTTTGGGGTATCGACACCTCGAATTAAAATTTCTTAAGGGACCAAATTGTCTAGACCGAAATCCGGCTCTAACTCCCAAACCGGGAACCCGATTCGAGCCCCGCCTTCTCCTGCCAGTCTCTTGTGCCTAGGTGGTCGTGTGTGCCAAGTTTGGTACGAAACCGACGCCATTTCGCGATTTTGGGACGTCAACACCTCGAATTTAAATTTCTTAAGGGACCAAATTGTCTAGACAGAAATCCGACTCTAACACCCAAACCGGGAACCCGATTGGAGTCCCGTCTTCTCTCGCAAGTTTCTTGTGCCTAGGCGGTCGTGGGTGCCAAGTTTCGTGCCAACCCGACGCCGTTTGGTATTTTGGGCCGCCAACACCTCGAATTCAAATCTCTTAAGGAACTAGTTTGCCTCGACCGAAATCCGGCTCTAACTGCCAAACCGGGAACCCAATTCGATCCCCGTCTGCTCCCACAAGTCTCTTGTGCCTAGGCGGTCGTGTGTGCCAAGTTTCGTGCCAAACTGATGCCGTTTGGCGATTTTGCAGCGTCAATACCTCGAATTCAAACTTCTTAAGAAACTAGCTTGCCTAGACCGAAATCCGGCTCTAACTCCCAAACCGGGAACCCGATTCCAGCCCTGTCTTCTCCCACAAGCCTCTCGCGCCTATGTGGTCGTGTGTGCCAACTTTCGTGCTAATCCAACCCCGTTTGGTGATTTTGGGTCGTCAACACCTCGAATTCGAGTTTCTTAATGAACTAGGTTGGTTGCCTATATTGAAATCCGGCTCTTACTCCCAAACTGGGAACGCGATTGCAATCCCATCTTCTCCCACAAGTTTCTTGTGCGTTGGCGGTCAAGTGTGCCAAATTTCGTGCAAAACAGACGCCGTTTGTTGATTTTGGGGCGTCGACACTTCGAATTCAAGTTTCTTAAGAAACTAGTTTGCCTGGAGTAAAATCCGGCTGTAACTCCCAAACCGGGAACCCGATTGGAGTCCCGTCTTCTCCCACAAGTTTCTCGTGCCTAGGTAGTCGTGGGTGCCAAGTTTTGCACCAAACTGACTGCGTTTGGTATTTTGGGGAGTCAACACCTCGAATTCAAATTGCTTAAGGAACTAGCTTGCCTAGACCGAAATCCGGCTCTAACTCCCAACCGGCCAACCCGATTCGAGCCCCGTCTTCTACCACAAGTCTCTCGTGCCTAGGCGGTCGTGTGTGCCAAGTTTTATGCCAAACCGACGCTGTTTGGCGATTTTGGGCCGTCAATACCTTGAATTCAAATTTCTTAAGGAACTACTTTTGCCTAGACCGAAATCCGGCTCTAACTCCCAAACCAGGAACGCTATTCGAGCCCCGTCTTCTCCCAGAAGTCTCTCGTGCCTAGGCGGTCGTGTGTGCCAAGTTTCGTGCCAAACCAACGCCATTTGGTGATTTTGGGACATCAACACCTCGAATTCAAATTTCTTAAGGGACCAAATTGTCTTGACCGAAATCCAGCTCTAACTCCCAAACCGGGAACCCGATTCGAATCTCGTCTTCTCCCACAAGTCTCTCATGCCTAGGCGGTCGTGTGTGCCAGGTTTCGTGCCAATCGAACTCCGTTTGGTGATTTTAGGGTGTCAACACCTCGAATTCAAATTTCTTAAAGAACTAGTTTGCCTAGAGTGAAACCTGGCTCTAACTCCCAAACCGGGAACCCGATTGGGGCCCGGTCATCTACCACAAGTCTCTTGTGTTTAGGCGGTCATGTGTGCCAAGTTTTACGCTAAACCGACGACGTTTGGTATTTTGGGGCGTCAACACCTCGAATTCAAATTTCTTAAGGAACTACTCTTGCTTAGACTGAAATCATGCTCTAACTCCCAAACCAGGAACCCTATTCGAGCCCCGTCTTCTCCCACAAGTCTCTCGTGCCCAGGCGGTCGTGTGTGCCAAATTTTGTGCTAATCCGACCCGGTTTCGTGATTTTGTGGCGTCAACAACTCGAATTCAAGTTTCTTAAGGAACTAGTTTGCCTAGAGTGAAACCGGCTCTAACTCCCAAACCGGGAACCCAATTGGAGTCCCGTCGTCTCCTACAAGTTTCTCGTGCCTAGGCGGTCGTGTGTGCCAAGTTTCGTGCTAATCCAACCCCGTTTGGTGATTTTAGGGCGTCAACACCTCGTATTTGAGTTTCTAAACGAACTAGTTTGTCTAGAGTGAAATCTGGCTCTATCTCCCAAACTGGAAACCCAATTGCAGTCCCGTCTTCTCCCACAAGTTTCTCGTGCCTAGGCGGTCCTGTGTGCCATGTTTCATTCCAAACTCACGCTGTTTTGTGATTTTGGCGCATCAACACCTCGAATTCAAATTTCTTAAGTAACAAGTTTGCCTAGTGTGAAATCCGGCTCTAACTGCCAAACTGGGAACCCACTTGGAGTCCTGTCCTCTCTCGCAAGTTTCTCGTGCCTAGCCGGTCGTGCGTGCCAAGTTACGTGCAAAACAGACACCGTTTGGTGATTTTGGGGCGTCAACACCTCGAATTCAAGTTTCATAAGGAACTTGTTTGCCTAGAGTGAAATCCGACTATAACTCCAAAACCGAGAACCCGATTTGAGTCCCGTCTTCTTCCACAAGTCTCTCATGCCTAGGCGGCCGTGTGTGCCAAGGTTCGTGCCAAACCGACGCTGTTTGGTAAATTTGGGGCATCAACACCTCGAATTCAAAATTCTTGAAGGAACTAGTTTGCGTAAACCGAAATCCGGCTCTAACTCCCAAACAGGGAACCCGATTCTATCCCCGTCTTCTCCCACAAGTCTCTCGTGCCTAGGCGGTCGTGTGTGCCAAGTTTCGTGCCAAACCGACACCGTTTCGTGATTTTGGGGCATCGACACCTCGAATTCAAATTTCTTAAGGGACTAAATTGTCTAGACCGAAATCCGGCTCTAACTCCCAAACCGAGAACCCGATTCGAGCCCCGCCTTCTTTCGCAAGTCTCTCGTGCCTAGGCGGTCGTGTGTGCCGAGTTTGGTGCCCAACCGACGCCGTTTCGCGATTTTTGGACGTCAACACCTCGAATTTAAATTTCTTAAGGGACCAAATTGTCTAGACCGAAATCCGGCTCTAACACCCAAACCGAGAACCCGATTGGAGTCCCGTATTCTCCCACCAGTTTCTTGTGCCTAGGCGGTCGTGGATGCCAAGTTTCGTGCCAAACCGACGCCGTTTGGTATTTTGGGCCGTCAACACTTCGAATTCAAATTTCTTACGGAACTAGTTTGCCTCGACCGAAATCCGGCTCTAACTCCCAAACCGGGAACCCGATTCGATCCCCGTCTGCTCCCACAATTCTCTTGTGCCTAGGCGGTCGTGTGTGCCAAGTTTCGTGCCAAACCGATGCCGTTTTGCGATTTTGCGGAGTCAGTACCTCAAATTCAAATTTCTTACGCAACTAGTTTGCCTAGACCGAAATCCGGCTCTAACTCCCAAACCGGGAACCCGATTCCAGCCCTGTCTTCTCCCACAAGCCTCTCGTGCCTAGGTGGTCGTGTGTGCCAACTTTCGTGCTAATCCAACTCCGTTTGGTGATTTTGGGGCGTCAGCACCTCGAATTCGAGTTTCTTAACGAAGTAGGTTGGTTGCCTAGAGTGAAATTTGGCTCTTACTCCCAAACTGGGAACCCGATTGCAATCTCGTCTTCTCCCACAAGTTTCTCGTGCGTTGGCGGTCAAGTGTGCCAAGTTTCGTGCAAAACAGACGCCGTTTGTTGATTTTGGGGCATCAACACTTCGAATTCAAGTTTCTTAAGAAACTAGTTTGCCTGGAGTGAAATCCGGCTGTAACTCCCAAACCGGGTACACGATTGGAGTCCCATCTGCTCCCACAAGTTTCTCGTGCCTAGTCAGTCGTGGGTGCCAAGTTTTGCGCCAAACTGACTGCGTTTGGCATTTTGGGGCATCAACACCTTGAATTCAAATTTCTTAAGGAACTAGGTTCCCTAGACCGAAATCCGGCAATAACTCCCAACCGGGCAACCCGATTCGAGCCCCGTCGTCTCCCACAAGTCTCTCGTGCCTAAGCGGTTGTGTGTGCCAAGTTTCATGCCAAACCGACGCCGTTTGTCGATTTTGGGCCGTCAATACCTCGAATTCAAATTTCTTAATGACGTACCTAGCTGAAAAGCCACAGCCACCGGTAATAATGCCCTAGGGATCTTATTCTCCAGAGGCATCATAGAAAAAAATTTGTACAACAATATAAATATAGAAGGATCCCAAAGTGTTTGATCTCTCTCGATGGATGACGATGAAAATGTTGTATCCAGACTAAAGGTCGAACAAATCTCTTCTGCCTTTTTGAGAAGATGATTTTCAAGCGCCTGCAACAAAGAACTATTTGCCGGAACTTGGAGATTTGTTGGAGAAACTCCTTGGATGGGCAAGTTCCCTAACACATGTGCATCCTCCAACGTTCACCTTATTTCGCCAATTTGGGAGATAAAAGTATCTGTATGTTCGTGCCAATATGATATCACCTCTTTCAACAATGTTGGATTGGGTTGAAAAGCGATTCTGGTTGCTCTAATGGCATTTGAGATGCCCATGCGCTCCCAATGCATTGTGAAATAAGGATCCTTACTGACCTCATCCAAGCAGGCCAACCACCATACGCTGGGAGATGACCACCCTTTATATAAGATTTCCAGCATCACTGCTCGTTGAGCACTGACCATCTGCATCAGAGTGGGTTTGATTGGTATCTCTGTAGTAGTATTGAAATTCCCAGCCTGAGCAACATCTTGCCCTCGTGCATGATCCCGAGCTCGAGCATGTTTACAGATTCGGTGATGTCTTGAAAAAGGCCTGCGGGTCCTTAAGCTGAATATTCTGGATATTGATGACGGAGGTTATGGGGATTTTAGTTCTCCTTCTGCCAATAATTTCCGTATACTGGGGGCTACCGAGGAACACTTTGATGATGTGACCATTCAATTCCTCACATACATGATTGCTGAGGTCCGTACACGGACGCCGTTCCGTACCCTTCACAAACCTTGTACTCTAAAGAGAACTCCATTGTTTACAATGACAATTGCTTTGTTAAAAGATATTGGGCTTCGCCAAGTCGCTATCGCTCTGTTTTGTTGATCGCACTTGTTGTACCAACTGGCGTGCAATCTGCGAGGGGGCTTCTTGTTTATACGGATATTAGCGGGAGATTTCCCCGTCGAGCAGAAATAATCGACGCAAAGAAGTACGGCTGTACATGAACCTTGAAAGAGTACGAGCTTCGAAGGGGTACGAGTTTCCTGAGAGGAGCTTCTTTGTACGAGTCTTGAAAGAGTACAAGCTTCCCAGTACAAACTCCTGACTACGAGCCTATCCACATGACCTCACTTTGATAATGATTCTTCTTCTGTTACTACCAGGAGCGAACGGTCTATGGACACTCCTAATTAGAGAGTCTTTATTGTGTATGTATATTGTGTGTCCTCTCTCCCACGTCCGTATGTACCAATTTAGGTGTAGGTTCCCTCCTAAGTTCAGTCAGTTATTTTAGGGATGTAGTACGGTAGGGAATGTTTTAGGAGCAATAAGTGAGAGACAGTTGTCACCAGCTCATCAGCAATCACGGGGAGTTAGTTAGTCCCACATGTGCACTTTTTCGATCGGCCAATAGCACACTGCCACGTGCTGGTTGGTGATTGGCGAGAGCCCAGCTCTAATCCCTATAAATAGGGGTTGTCTCCCTCATTTCAAGGAGAGAGTTTGGACAGACTTTGAAGAAGATAAATTTGAGACTAAGCTTCTGAGCAAGAGTCTCTGAGCTTTAGCGTGTCCTTGTGAGAGAGAGAGAAGAGAGAACTTGTTGTGATTCCTTGGTCCTCATGCAAGACCCCGCTTATGTATTAACAATTTTAGTGCATGAGATTGAATGTTCCTCTCCCTCCTCTTGAATACTTCTTATTCTTGCAACTCGATCTGCACCGCAAGAAGACAATGACCTTCGCTAAGTCGATCTAGATTTAGCATGAGGAAAAGCGAGAAACCTGCTTATATCAAAAGAGTATGGTGTACTTCTCCACCTCGGCTCACGGATCTAGTGGTTGGGGAAACGGAAACGCTTACGTTTACATAATAGGGGGCCTAGAAGTCACCTTTGCCTGTTCCTTTACTCCGCCCTCACTCGGGTCTCTTGAAAACGAGCCCCGTCACCCGAAAAGCAAACGTCAAGCTCTACTGACGAGCACCTGCCTAGGAACAGGAGTGAGGCTCGAGAGACCTTTTCATCCCCCCGCTTGACTGCTCTGCACAGAGTGAGTGCGTGTCACTGCCTTACTCCTCACTCAAGTGCTTGCTTTCGAGAAAAAAACTACTTTATGTCTCAATCAACTAGCTAGCAACTGCTTTCTAACTGCGAACCTTCCTACTGCACCTTTCCAAAAAAAACTGACTGGCTAAACAACTGAGCTGGCAATACTGACTACTGCCTAGCCAGAGAGTTTTTCTCCAATCCGCTAGTGACAATGACTGTTCTTATGCCCGTATCGCTTGACTGACAAGACTAGTGACTAGCCGCCAGCGGACAAGCCGGAAGGATTTTCAAATCAAGCCAAGCAGACAGAGAATCAAATTCTTTTGGCTCGCTAAAAACGCTTTTGCTCCTCATTCGGACAACTAACTGAACCTCTCCAGACCAGACTATTTTCAATCCCATGGTAACCGATTTTCCTTTGAAGTTCTTGCCATGAGTCAAACACTCTTTCCAGCTACCTCAGACACTGGTGGGTGACACTACCAAGCTTGGATTGGACTAACAACTGCTTTCAAGCCTGGAACTGCAACTCGCACTTGACGCCCTTCAATGGCAGGAGTGGTCCTCTCATTACCTGAGTTAACAGGGCTAGGATAGGATACCCTTTTTAGTCCTACTAGCTAACAAGAAAGACTGGACTCGCTAGACTGGCATACCAGATTGGTCTACCCTACTAGATAGACTGGCTAGGCTAGCTGACAAGAAAGAAGACCTACTAGACTGGCTAGCAAGACAGACTGGATTCGCTAGACAGATAAGAGTGGACGTTACCCTCCTACACCCTCGGGGGGTGGATCAGGAGCTCTAGACGAGCTCCCTTGCGACTCGCACTGGTACAGGAACTGGAAACGCTTGACGCCCTTGCTGCTACCGAATAGCTACGGCTACATGGTTGTCCTCGAGCACGAATCAAGTGACTTGTTGAATAGTTGTTCTACTGTACAGTGGGTGGGGCTAGGAAGACCTATGAAATGACCCTTCTTGGAAAGAAGGAACTCTTTAGGTTGAAGCTCGCTCGTGAGCGGTGAGATATTTCCCCCGCTTCTTCGCTACTAAAACAGCGAACAGCCCAGCCCTATTGAAATTCTATTTACTTTCTCTAAAGTAGCGAATTCTTCATTTATTTCTATATGTCGATGTCATTGCTTTTTACTCAACCACATCTTCCTCATTTGATTTGCCTTACAAACAAGGGGGGTTTGCGTTTGATTGTGAGTGATCCAGCAGGATAGGTATGTCTTATATACAGAACGGACACTCCTGATCTGATGCTGAGTCCCAGGGCTGGTTTAGTTCGGCCGCCATGTTACTTGGCTTGCTAAGAGAGTGTAGCTATAGCAGTAGAGAGAAAAGGAGCAGAAACATAGATTTGAGAAAGCTACCCTATAGTTGTGTAGATCTGCAGAGCAGAATTATAAAATCAGAGACCGAAGAGAGATGATGACAGACAAGAATTAGATGCATATCTGAAATCTGCAAGTCCTTTGAGCAGAAAAGAGGATAAGAGCTCGAAGAAATGAAGTTGATCGAAGAAGAGGAGATAACAGTAAGAAAAGAGGATAGGGAAGTTAGGGTGACAAGAAGAGATGGTGACAGATTGAGGGATGGAGGGTCTTGGGTGACAGAGTGAAGGTTGGAGGAGTATCGGGTGTTGGAATGGGAGAGCCTTCGCTAGCGCTTTGGATGAGCACAAGCTCACCCTCGCCTTCTTATCGTATCGGCTTGGCTTGGTTTCTTTCCTTCGCTTATATTATAGGTGGCAGCTTGGCTTCACTATCGCTCATGACTTGTATTGTAGTCTCCGTAGTCGAGTCGGCCTGCCTCCTTCATTCTAGAAGCAGTAGCTTCCGCGCTGCCTACAGACTAGAAGCTTCGCTTCCCCCCTACCTTTCCGCTACTAGCCTGCTAACTAGGATCGTCAAGGTTCACCTGACTCTCTTTGAATCTGTATCCTTAGTGTCTGATACGGGTTATTTCGAGTTCGCAAATAAATTTCGCGGACTTGGAAAGGATCTATCACCTATCTCTGGTTGCACTTATGCCAATGCTTAAGCAAATAGGGGTAACGGATATTCAGAGTGTTCTGTGCGCTTGCGAGGGGCCGGATATCGAAGGTATTCTATAAAGCCTTCAGATGTCAACCCGAATTATAATCGGCATTGGTTTATGCACATACTTGTTGCCTAATCCCCAAGTGGTATCTGTCCGATGCTCTTTTCTGTTTGGTTAGGATTCCCAGAGGGCTTGCTGGTGAATTGCTATCAATAGGGATAGTGCGTTGGATGCTCGTTGAGAGTTGTTGCCCTAATTGGGGTTACGTTGAAAGATTAATGGATGATCTTTCACGACGACGCTTTGTCAGCCGACGGCAACAAATTTTGAGCTTGAGCTACGTTAGTGGGTTCACTCTTTAGTTAAGTATTGCAAATGGTACTACGAGGCGAGTGTTGATTATGCTCGACCGATCGAGGTGTTCTTAGGCCCTCCAGCCGCTTGTTTTCATCTCGAAAGACCAGTTAATGAAGTTTAATAAGTATGGTCTCATATTTCGGAGTTATGATCTCATAAGGCAGCAGTCTACGCCACTTCCGCTTCCAGAATTTTGAAGTCAGAATGTAGATGTGGTATGATATATATATATCTTTGGTTAAGATCTTACTGGGTAAGATAAAACAGTCCAAGTAAAACGTTTGTCGGTGGCAACATCGGCATGCGTTATATAAGACTTTAAGCGCACCTGAACTACCCATAGTCTATCTAGTTACAGGGTTGCACTCAATAGTCAATCAATTCGTAGTCCTAGTTCGGGGGCGTAGCCCAGAACACGAGAGGGGTAAACAAAAAATACAAAAGCTTTCTCGTTATATTTATTTATATAGTTATAGAACTATAACTAAGAGAAAGCGTCCGTTCACGGAGGTTGTTTGTTGAAGTTTTCTTTTTTTTCATCGAGTGGTGTTCAGTCTACCGAATTTATTAGTACAAGATCGAAAGCTTTGCATTCCAAGTGAGATGCCCAAGAGAAAAGGAAGGAGGGGAAGAATCGACGAGGAATCTATAACATAAAATAGTGAATGAAAAAGCATGACGAGAATTCTCAACTCGAGATGTTATAAGGTGCAAAATCAATGGGTGCCGGAGCTGCTACAATTGCTTCAGAGGGAGCTGCTGTCAGTATTGGAAACGTCCTTAGTTCCTCTATTCATTCTGTGGTGCGAAATCCATCATTAGCTAAACAATCATTTGGTTATACCATTTTGGGCTTTGCTCTAACTGAAGCTATTGCATCGTTTGCCCCAATGATGGCCTTTTTGATCTCATCCGTATTCCGATCGAAGAAAGAAGATTGAAGTTTCATAAAGCAAGCACCTCTTTTTTTCCAACCTTACTCAAACTCAAATAGGTGGTGGGGCGTAGTTCTTAAACAGAGAATGGCGAGAAAGAGGAAGTGATTCAAATTCAAGAAAAAAGAGTAGAATTGGAAGTCAAATAAGAAGGAAGGAGGCTAGTCCCCGAAAATGCCCTTCTTATATTATAGCATGGATTTCTTTGTCTTTGGGGTTTACAACTTCATTTCTTTTTTCAAGAAGTGTTGATTGGGAGCTTGACTCTTGTACCTATAGGTAAAGCAGGAATAGAAAGAGGCAGCGGATATCGTGCATCAGATAACGCGCATTTGCCGCAATGATAAAGAACTATATGGGGGGAAGGCCTCCTTTTTTAAAGCAGGTTGCTACTAAGAACCTAACAGAATCTACTTCGGTGAATGCAGATAGCAAGGATCCGCCAACGAGTGAAACCTAGGGCGTTCGGGTGCTGCTGTTAGTTCACGCTTCCTTTCTTCGGGGCAAGGTTCTCGTTTCCAAGGAGCAGTCCACACACTTCAACTACAAACGGGACTCTTCAATAAGAACTAGTTCCAGTTTCTAACCAGGGGTACCGATACTATACAATACCAAGTTGCTCCTCATCCGCATTCGAGGATGCTTACACACACCAGCCTGTTATGGTTCCAGAAGCAAGAAGAAAAGTAGCTACTAACTATGCAGAGGAGCATTACACTTCAAAGTCAAATCCAATAAAAGCATGAATTCAAAGCGAGACTTGGGGCAAGCTTATACCTCAGATTGAAAATCGGAGCCCACCCGAGTTTAGATGGGGAGATTTACATATGGAACGAGACCATGCAGCTTATATTTGGCGACTTGACTCTATTGGTAAGTTTATCAGTCTCATTTCGAAAGGATAGCTAAGCAGAGGCTTTACTACGTGGACTGGGTCAGTGGACAGATAGGAAGAAGCTTTTAAAGTCAAGTTGAGACTTGGTGTAAGGAGCAGTCCGCGACAACTCCAATAGGTAATGCTGCCTAATCCACATCTCCCATTTGTACCCCGGGGGACCCATCAAAGAAAGCCCAAAGTTGCTACGTACCAAGCTATCCCGCCGAAACCAACTACAAGCAGGTCGTACTTTGACTCGAAAGGCTGCAACCTCTTAGAAGGCAGATAGCAGGAAAGCAGGCACTCACCCAGCTAACATAGGCGCCTATAATGATAGCTCTTAGAGAGAAAGAAAGGGAAGGTAACCACAGTGACTTGTGATCAAGAAAGTGACACAGCACCCTCGCCTCAGAGGGAAAGAAAGCGATTACACTAATGCTAATTCATAAGGGCAAAGAAGTGAAACGAAGAAAGCTACCCATTCTCAACTGGAGTCCAGACATAAAAACGAGTATGACCAGGCTTTAAGAAAGAGACCCGTTCCCACCGGTATTGACTACAAAGATCGAGTAAAGAAGGTGCTTTATGATAGCTAGTTTAGGGATATGTCTTCGGCAGCAGGAGAGCATACCATATCTACTACAAGAAGCGAAACTGGCCCAAGTATGCCGGCTTCTTCTGAACCTTCTCATATTACTAGAGCGAGAATGATATTAACATCATATCCCAAAACTAGCTATCTTATAGCAGACAACTAACGCAAACCTACTCAACTAATCTCATAAGTAAAGGCCTGTTCGCATCGCAACTAATAGAAAAAAACAACTACTAGACTAGACTAGTAGTTGAGTGCTCCTTGTTGTTCGGATCTTGACCGGGCCCGAGCTTCCCAAGCTCTATGCTGTTAGGGAACTCTGCAAGGGTCTTACCACCTTCTTGATTTACTATATTTGAGTCTTTGGAGTACTTTGGGATTATATTCCGCGCTGAGGATTTGTGCTTGTGGGCCAGGGTGAATATTGCAGACCAGCGGATCTGGTGGTTGACAATCGTTCAGACTTGGTAAAGGTTGTTGCGGCACCTGTAGTAGGACAGAAGACTTATCACAATGCTCGCGGACCAATTTACGATGTCTCCGTCGCTGATGTTCGTCAAGCAAGCCACGTGGATTGGCCAGGGTCTTCTTCAGCTAATGATACCTCGATCCCGAAGCCTTCAGAGTATCTTTTTGATAGGCGCCTCTATTTGTATGGGGAATTCGCTGCTGATAGATCTCGCCCAGTGTCCCCCTCGCCTTTAGAGTATCTTTTTGATAGGCGCCTCTATCGGTTTACGGCTTTGGTTGAAAGCACAACAACAACGGGAATAGCTCCTGCTTTACTCGTACTTAGTGACGAGTTCGAGCCTTAGAAGCATGCGAAGGGATATGTCTGGAATAAGTCTTGTATGAGTCCTTTAAGCAAGTCCCTCTTTTGTAATAGGCATTTTCCGATAGCAGGGTTTGATTATCTTTTTACGATTACCATTCAAGTATTAAATATCTTCGCCCCCCCCCCTCCAAATTCCTCTATCAAAGTCTAGTACTTATGGCGCAAGTCAGTCTCTTCAAGTGGAAGCAATTATAGGGGCTTCAGGTCTGAGGTAAGCCTTCATGTATCATTGGTAGGCAAAGAGGTAAGCGAACATGGCTGTGTTTGTTTGTTAATAAGCAAATTGGTAAATAAGCGCAAAGAGTACGAATCTCTTTCTGTATTCAAGCCTGTTCCTAGTCGCTCGGACTCTTGTTGTAGTGTGAGCCTTGAAAGTACCCGAAGTTAGGCAATCAGCACAAATTCCTTTAAAAGGATCCCTCCCTCTTAATGACTCCTCTTAGGGAGTAGGATTTGTTGCCTAGGAGCTCAAAGAAAGGTAGCGAAGTAATATTTTCTTTTTCAAGCAAAGAGGAGTGGAGTGGCGGTCGTGCAAGCAAGCGAAGTATAATCAGAAAGCCAAAACGATTATACAACTTGGCCCCTTCAACTACTTAAGCACAGGATAGAAGATGATGGAGCAGCATACCGGAGGAAAACTAAAGTCCTAATTCGAATAAAAAATACAAAAACAAAAGAAAAAAAAGAAATTCTTCGAAGAGGCATCCTTGGAGCTAGGTTATTCTGATATAGACAACGTTTGGAGAACGGATGACTAGAACAGATCGGTAAAGGCCTTACTCTATTCCTTGTCAGGAATACTGGCCGTAGAGCTTCTACTACTATCGGCTACCTAAATGTCGGGAAATCTGGGGTTTTGTCGGAGAATCGGTGTCGTGGTGGTGCTATGAGATGGCGATTTATCGTATAGAAGAATAGATCCACGGACCTATTGATTGACCATAGATGTGAACCGATCGACCACTATCTAAGAGAAGATAAGTAGTTCTTCTATCATTCAAGGGCAAGGGGAGAACATGTAGCGGCTTGCCTAGATCTCGTATTTCCCACGTAGTCCGTTGGTCAAACCAACAATTCTCTTTTTAAAGAAATAGAGAGAGTCTTTCCGGTATGTAGCTCCGTGGGCTAGGAGTGCATCATCGGGGCAGGGCGAAAACGAACATAGGATCATGGCCCTTTTCTTCTTTCTTTTGTTTGTGTCCGATCCGTTGTGTGTTTTTTTTTAAGGCTTATCCGGGGGCTGCTGCTCTGGGGCATCCAATTCCTATTCTTTCTTTTGCTGCTAACCTCACATCGAGAGCAGCTCCTTCTTGTTCAGGGTCATCAGATGAGAGATCTTCCTCCGACTCCAAGAAATCAGTCAAGCGGGGGGCTACCCTCGACTCACCTCTCTCTATATAAAAAACCCCTCCCCAGAGGAGAGCAGAAGCTCCAGGATGAGTATGTCCTGGATTCCCGGATTCATTCTCGTCTTGATCCACCATGGAATTTTCGAAATCTACAAAAACATTAACGGAGAGTGCTCGTAATGATCTTCTCAAAGATCACAAGGTGCTGAAGTGGCAGGATAGGGGGGTCTGTAGGTTTTTGTGAAAGGGATGCTCTTATCATGTTATTGTTAAAAAGAAAGACAAAATTCCTCTATTTGATGTCGATTCATCCACACTTCCATTCCTTGTAGGGGAAGGCTAACTACTTCTTTGGCCGAGTCGTATGCGATAACGCCCACGCATAATAATCGCCGACTAGATGCTTCCTATGTTATACTATGAAGCATAGGCGCTTGATCAAATGATTGTTCTGATACTCTTTTGTAATTGCACTAGATTTGATAGTCTTGACATAAATATTAGTTTAAGGAAACTAGAGTTTCACGCACTTTTCTATTGATTCTTGACCAACTGATCATATGCTATATACAAGCTCCATTGTAAACAGCACCAATGTAATACATTAATAAATGTACTTCTGAGAGAAATAGCATGTAATAATAAAATATTCACAATGGTGAATATGTTCTGACGAAGCAGGGAAAGTGAAACACTACCTATATTGTTTTCACAAGATGTTTCAAAAACGCCAGTAGGTTTTGAACATATGATACAAATCAGGGAAAAAACACACAATAAGAACAGTATGATAAAATGAGTAAATTATCTTACTGAATATGGTGGTAGCCATGATGGTTTCCTCAAGCATGA
The DNA here is from genome assembly GCA_025200525.1 of Camellia lanceoleosa. Lineage (NCBI taxonomy): Eukaryota > Viridiplantae > Streptophyta > Magnoliopsida > Ericales > Theaceae > Camellia > Camellia lanceoleosa. The sequence continues at coordinate 85,165,745 of CM045768.1, read as the reverse complement.
TAGGTTGGTGAAAACATTTTCACCATCCCTACACCCAAAAATGAACGAACAACAAATGAATAATTGGAAACAAGAAGAAAATTGAGAGCATTTTTCAATATAAAACATTTATAGGGTATTTAATATACTCACAACCAAGGAGGGGGAGGACAATGAACATGTGTCACTTGGAAATTATGGATGTCCAAAATGCCCGACCTAAGTGACAAATCACAAAGCAAGCATATCATGTCAAAATAAATATTCTTTACAGAAAATCATCTCAAAATTAAGACATAAAAAGGCATTGACAAAGGCATAAAGGTGCACCTTTGCTTCCAAATGAACTGAAGCATATACCTCATAGAAGCACTAAATCAAGGCTCCTCTTTTTACCATTTTAGTGAGTGACAAAGTTGGCTATCAAACTAATCGACAATCGCCTTAAGATACTACTTCAGTTTCACTGAATAGAAGTTCACTTAGACTAAGAAAGGAGACTTGATGAGAGAGTTGAAGAAAGGATTGACAGACTTAAAAACACTTGTTTCCACCCTCATTTTCCATGAATCAAAGGTTTGGTCTCCAAGCAAGGTTTTAAAAGCAACAAGAATCGTTACGTAATAGTTGTGGTGCTTACCACCACGTTCTGCCGCTATAGCGGTGTGATAGAAATTCACAATCGTAATAGCCAGAACCCTTACGTAAAGGCCATAACAAGCGTTACATTGCCGTTACAGCACCATTATAGCCATTACAACTGCTATGCTTCTATTTTTCAATTTTTTATTTATTTTTATATAAATTTTGTATATAATATTAATACTATTCTCTTTTTGTTTTCTAGTTGCATAGAACTTAGGTAAAAATCTTATCTATATATGTTTTGAATGTCCAATCTTCTAGTTCTATAAGTTTTCATTACTTTTCACTTAATTATATTTGAATAGAAACTTATATCTTTCTCTCTTATGTTAAATTTATTGAACAAAATTTAGATTTCATGTTATGTATTTTTATATTATCATGTTTGTATTTTGAACTTATGTTTATGAGATTATTATTTTTAATATTGAACATACTTCATGTCTTTTCTTAATAAACTAGAAGTTATACATAAGTATAATTAATAAAGCAACGAAAGTTAAATAAATCCAACAACAGGAAAATTCTCCATAACGACTTAGAACTAATATAAAATTAGTATATATATTGAATCATATTTTAAAACTAAATAAAAATACTAAAAATCATTTTGAACCTCACTAAACGTGATTCTGAAATAAAAACATGTGTATCGGTATGTTTTCTTAAAGTTGTGTAAAGAATTAAAAAATTCACGGTTCCGGTTGCCGCCACCATTACACTATAGACGTTACAAGCAACCGTGTCAATGCTACCGCTACCATTACGGTAACCGCCACCGTTATTTAAAACCTTGTCTCCAAGCTTTTAGCAAACAAATTTCTTTGAACGAAGTTATTGTTGTGCTTTCTTTTCCTTTCTTCTTCATCATTTTTTTTTTTTTGTTGGTACTTAATTGATGGACGAAATAGAGCCTTGAGCTTCAGTATCAGAGGCAGCCTTACATGAGAGAGAGAGAGAGAGAGAGAGAGAGAGAGAGAGATTTCAACTTCAAACATCATTGGTGATGCAATCTAAACAAGACTAAAGGGAGAGCAAAATTAAAAAGGATATTAACTTTTGAAATTGGCATGATTTTGTTATGCACTACCAAATTTTTAGTCCTGCTGGTAGTCTTATTTGCTAGGGTGAGATTTGAAATTGTCCAGTTCTCTACATGATTTCCTTTGTTTCTAAATGTCAGCCGGGTGGGTTTTTTGTCTGTAGGATTACCTATTAAGCTTTGTGTTAGAATGTCTGTGTCTTTGTTATTATTTGCGTTGAGTAAGAGTATTATGGTCATATGATTATATTGTATTTCATATACATATTTCCTGATGGTTTTAGGTTAATTCAATAAGCCTAAAAACATATGTTCAATAAATACTTCTCCTTGTTCTTCCCTCTTTCTCTCTAACCCTAATCTAAGTTTTCTATATCTTTGCACTACTTGGTATCAGAGTATCGATTCGACCTTGCCAAACTGATAATCAAACTCTTAAGATTTTTCTGAGGTGACAACGACATGCTGACATCATCTTCCGTGCGATGACATCGACATGACGTTAGAGCTTGTACGGACAAAGTTGACCCTTCCAAGTCGTCTCTCCCTCCTAATGTCCATGGTGATTTTTTGAAACTTATTGGGACCATTTGATTTGATTTTTCTATTTTTGAATGTTTTTTGTGTTCTTGGTGGCCATTTTTTCATCTGTGCTAAACTACTGACCCAGCAGTGTTTGGGTGTTGGAATCACCTTCCAGGGGGCCAAAATTACCCTACGAGTGCTTACTTGAGTGTGTTTGCATCTGGGCTGCTGGTTAGTTGGATTTTTGGCTGCTCTTGGTTCGGCACTTCCCATAGGCCTACTATTACATCTTTTTTTTTTTCTTTTTTTTTTTTTGCATTGAAACCAAAACCCTGGGTGCCGAAACTGATATTAGCATCCTTATTTCAATTGTTTTGCCTTTGTGTTGCTGGTTGTTGGTGTTTTTATGCTGCTCTAGTCTTAGTTTTGTTGGTTTCCTTGGTGATTTTGGGTATTTTTGCCATATCTGTGCTCCCTAGTTGATTCCTATTTCCATTTTTGGTGTTATGGTTGAGGCAAAACCTGCTACCAAATCCTCTATGATTAAAGATGATGAGTTACCCAAGTCCATTACCATGAAAAATTGAATGGTTTGAATTATCTCGCTTGGGACCATGCCATTAAGATTTTCTTGCATGGCAAGAAGAAATCACAGCATCTTACTAAACTTCCACCGGCTGAAGATGATAAAGCCTATGATGATTGGTTGTAAGGATTCCTACGTTATGGGTTGGTTGTGGCACAACTTGGAACTCATGTTGCCACTATAGTAGAATTTTGTGACACCTCCAAGGACATTTGGGACTCCCTTGCTGATTCGTTTTCCAATCAAAGTAATGTTTCTTGTGTTTATGAGTTCTATGAGCAGATTTTTGCTATTTGATAGACTGGCCGCCCTCTTCTTTAATATTACAGTGGCCTTAAGACCTTGTGGGATCAATTTTTGCAACACCGACCTTTTACTACTGATTTGGCTCAACAAAAGAAATATTAAGTGGAGTTTATGATGGTATCCTTGCTTTTGGGCTTAGATTCTAATCTACAAGGTTTTAAAGATCAGATTCTTACCAGTGAGATTCTACCTTCTGCCGCTAATGCCTATTCTCGATTGTTGCGTTCTTCTCTCAGACATGGTTCTTCCACATCTGGTTTCTCTCCACCCTTGTCCACTTCGGCTTTGATCGCTAGCAGTGGTGACCATGGGCCTATTCGAGGTAGTTTTCATGGAGCTTGAGTCACCATGGATCTCATACTAGTTCACGTGGTTCTCGTGGTAGTGGTTGTGGCATTGGCTCTGTGTCCCATGGTGATCGGAACTGTACTCATTATGGTTCTGTGGGTCACTCTGAACCCTGGTGTTGACAAAAAGTATGGTAAACCTAATCATGTGAATCAGGTTATGGATGCTCCCTCCTCTCAATCATCTTCATTTCCCTCTAGTCCAAGTGGTTCCCTAGCTGAATCTCATGATACACTCACCACTCAGAATAGCGAGCTTACTGAGATAGTCAATTCTCTTCGTACTGCACTTCCTTCATCCTCTAATGCTACATTGGCTATCTCAGTTAATATTGCATGTATGGCTCAATACTCCCAACCTTGGCGTCTAGAGTCTAGTGCTAGTTTTCATATCTTTAGTAATTCCTTTATTTTTCATTCTCTTCTTCCTGTTGCTGTTACCCATAACATTATACTTGTTGATGTCTCCTCTCAACCTATAGTGGCCAAGGCACTCTTCAACCCACTTTATCTCTCCTTACCCACTAGTCTCTATGTTCACTCTTTCCCTTTTAATTTGCTTTCTGTTAGTCAATTAACTCACGCTCTAAACTGCTCTATAACCTTTTCTCCCTCTTCATATGTTTTACAGGACCTCCAAACCAAGAAGATGATTGGTTCGGGGCATGAGAATGATGACTTATATTTCTTGGATACTGCAAGCTCTCCTACTCCTAGTTCTGCTATTTTGAGTGCTACCTTGTCTCCCTTACAATGGCATTTCCATTTGGGTCATCTATCCTTGGCCAAGCTTAAGTTAGCTATTCCTAGTTTAAGTCCTGTGTCTCGACCTGAATATGAAGCGTGTCAGGTTGGCAAGCATCACCGTAGTTCTTTTTCTAGTTATAATATTTGTTGTGTGTCCGCGTCTTTTGATGTAGTCTATACAGACATATGGGGTCCTTCTCGCACTCCCACTATTAATGGGGTTTTTTTTATTTTGTTATTTTTGTAGATGATTATTCTCAGATGACTTGGTTGTTTTACTGCAGTAACAGTTTGGCTTGCCCCAAATACTTTCTAAGTTTTATAATGAAATTGTTACTCAACTTGAGAAATGTATTAAAATATTTCGGTCTGATAATACCTTAAAATATGTGCAATCTATTGTGAATACTTTTTGTGATGATCACGCTATTATACATCAAACTAGTTGTGCTCTACTTCCCAACAAAAAGGTGTTGCCGAGCAAAAATACCGCCATTTGTTAGATGTTGCTCAAACATTGATGTTTAATATGCATGTTCCCAAACAATTTAGGGGTGACGCAGTGCTTACTGCCTGTTCTCTTATTAACCGAATGCCCTCTGCTGTTTTACAGAACTAGTCTCCTTTTTGTCAGTTATACCCCTCTTGTTCCTCGTTTCCTTTTCCGCTTCCTCCTCATGTTTTTGGTTACGTGGTCTTTGTCTATGTCCTTGATTTGAGGCTGGATGAGTTATCTCCCCGTGCTCATAAATGTGTTTTTTTAGGTTATTCCTATACATAGAAAGGTTATCGATGTTATCATCTTGAGTCTCATCATTTCTTTATTAGTGCCGACGTTACCTTTTTTGAGTCCACCTCTTTTTTTTCCCCGTCTAGTCAACAGTGGTCGGATGATCTTATCTCTTGTCGTAAGGGGGAGTCATCCATTCCCACTCCTACTCTTCCAGTGCCATTTTTTTCCCTCATCCTCTTCTATCGATTTAGATTCTTCTTCGGCATCTCCTCTAAACGGTCCTAAGCTCGTTGCGTGGTTTCATATGGCTTGGCTACTTCATCTTCTTTGCCAAAGGTTCTTGCCCCTCCTCCATCTGTGCCATCTACTGATAATTTAGCTATTGTATTGTCCCAAGGTAAACGTACTTGTACTCAACATCTTATTTCTAATTTTGTTTCTTATGCTCGTCTTTATCCTAGCTTTCACTCCTTTGCACGTAGCTTGTCTTGTCTTTCTATTCCCTCTTCTTATCAACATACTATGTCCATGTCGGGTTGGAAACATGCTGTGGATGAGGAGATGAGTGCTCTTCATCAAAATCAGACTTGGGAACTTACACCTCTACCTTCTAGGAAACCTACAATTGGCTATCATTGGATTTATATTGTCAAGTACCTTCTTGATGGTACTGTTGAGCGGCTTAAAGGCCCGTCTAGTGGCCAAAGGTTATACTCAAGCCTATGGCGTTGATTATCTAGAGACCTTCTCCCCTGTGGCTCGTCTTAGTTATGTTCGGACTCTACTCTCTATTGCCGTCAGTCAGTCTTGGCCTTTATATCAACTTGATATAAAAAATGCCTTCCTTCATAGTGATCTCACCGAGGACGTCTATATGGATCAACCCCCTAGCTATATTGTTCCTAGTAGTAAGCATCTAGTTTGTCGGTTACGAAAGGCTCTATATGGTCTCAAGCAATCACCTTGTGCTTGGTTCGATTACTTTAGTACCATTGTGCTTGCCTATGAGTTCCATCGTTCCACTTCTAATCACTCTGTTTTTGTTCGCAAATAATCTACCGGGGTTATTGTTCTCATTGTCTATGTGGACATCATCATCTCTAGTGGTGACTCCATCAGTATTGTTGATATGAAGCTTTATCTGGGTAAGCACTTTCACACTAAGGACTCGGGTAATCTGCGGTATTTTCTTGAAATTGAGATTGCTCGCTGCTCTCAAGATTTAGTTCTTTCTCAACGCAAGTATGTTCTTGATCTTCTTGGCACTCATCCTAGTAATACTCCTATGGACTCCTCAATTAAACCTGATGGTGAGACTGGAGAGTTGTTTCCTTATATTGGCTGGTATTGTCGTTTAGTTGGGAAGTTGATTTGTCTTATTGTCACTCGTTTGAATATTACTTATGTTGTGAGTGTTGTTACCTAGGTTATGCATGCTCCTCGTCAACACCATTTTGATGCTGTGTGCCGGATCTTACGTTATTTCAAATGTGCTCCTAGTTGAGGTTTACTTTATCGTCCTTCTTCCCTATCTGTCACTAGCTGTAGTGATGTTGATTGTGTAGGTAGTCGAAATGATGGTCGTCTTACATCCGGATATTGCACCTTTGTTGGAGATAATCTTGTTACTTGGCGTAGCAAGAAACATCCAGCTGTTGCTCGTTTGAGTGCTAAGGTAGAGTATCGTGCCATGGCTCATACTACTTCTGAGATGTTATGGGTTTGTTCATTTCTACAAGATTTTGGTATTCATGTTGCTACTCCTATGAGCATGTACTATGATAACCAAGCTGCTATTTTCATTGCCAATAACCCTGTGTTTCATGAGCATATGAAGCATATTGAAGTTGATTGTCATTTTATTCGGGATTTGATATTGTGTAAACAACTTGTGACACCATATGTTCGCTCTGATGATCAATTGGGTGATATACTCCCAAGCCCCTTGCTCTTTCTTCTTTTTAGCCCCTTTCTGCTAAGCTAGGCATGTTTGATCTCTATGCTCCAACTTGCGGGGGAGTATTAGAATGTCTATTTGTCTTTGTAATTATTTATGTTGAGTAAGGGTATTATTGTATTTCACATACATATTTTCTTATGTTTTTAGGTTGATTCAATAAGCCTAAAAACATACGTTCAATAAAATACTTCTCCTTGTTCTTCCCTCTTTCTCTCTAACCCTAATCTAAGTTGTCTATACTTTTGCACTTCAACTCTTTAAATAATCTTTGGCGAGTCAATTAAGTCCAAAGAAATGCCCACTTAATAGTCAAATACTTGGTCATAGCAAGCATGGAAAGAAGAAAAATGGAAAATCTATAATTTCACATGAAGCACATTTCAAAACTTTCATGTTTAAAGTTAATTTGAGTCTTAAAATTTTATGTATTTTGTAGCATAGAATGGCTTTGAACAAATTTTATAGCTTTTTATTAGGTATTAGGTGTTAAACTGTGCAAATTGCTAGACATGGGCTGTAGAAGTTGTTTCCTAAATTTGGAATTAGGAGAGCCAACATCTTCTAAATAGATATTTTTAGAATTTTTTGTGACCGTTCGAAACCTTGTGCAATGCTTTATGCTACCTTATAGGGTAATCCCCAAGAAAATCTAGGCACGATCCCTACAGTCTTCTCTTTTCTTCTACTTCTTTTCCCCAACCACTATTCTCCGCTTATAAATTACCACTTCGAAATGTCCCTTTTCAGCCTCCAAACCCTAACCTATTGATTGCCAATCAACCGTAACCCTTTGTGCGTTTAAATTAATTCTCAAAACCCCAAGTCAGTGACTGTCCAGGGAATTCCTACAATTAATTCCAAAAGTCATGAAAATCAAGACAAAGGTTATCTTTTCCATATGTAAAACCTAAAAACTTTCATTTAAAATCTTAAGCCTAAAATCCATTACAAATCCACTTGTGGGCTCCCATAGGCTAAGTTTTCTAAAGCTTACATCACTTGGCCGCCAAGAATTATTTGGTCACCCAAGTTTCCTTGATCACCAACTTTGACTTTTCTATAAATATGCAACTCTGTGGCTTGTTTTGGAAATGGAATGAAGATATCTTTTCCAACCTAATGCTTTCATCTCTTCTACATTTCTAATTTTCCTCAGAGTTTTTCTCCAGTGATGGTGTCGCTGGTTTGAGTCCCAAGTAGAGATACTTCTAAAAGGATTTATATGTGTATCAAACATTCTCTTTTGACAGTCGAGGGTTCCTATCCAACTGTTCCCAGTTATCCTTAATATTGAAATAACTCTCATTAATTTTGAAAAGGTATTGAATAATTCTTAAGTCCTGTAGGTCACAGATGTGGCATTTCTGTGCAGCATTGGAGTATAATTAATAGGAATAATACAACACTAGTGTCCAATACTTTAAAAAAATATAACCTAATTTTTTCATGAATATTTGGTAGATACATAATGACATGTTTTCACATATATAAAAAAATTACATTTTAATTTATACATAGATATACATGTACATAAATAAATACATACATGGATATCTCTATTTGCATATCCTTAACATATCCAGGTCCTACTCTTTAAAAATTTATTTTATTAGAGTGTTCATATCATGTCATATATGTATCCCGTGTCACTATCAGTTCTTCATAATTGAGGATTCATTTTAGAACTTCAAAGTTTCCATCCAGTAGTGTCCTGTGAATTCAATTTAGAAACATGATTAGCAGGTAGTAAAAGTTTCATTTCGAATAAGTTGAAAAATCATCCTAGGAAACTATAACAAATGATGTATCAAGTCAACTTTTGTAGACTGTTAAATAGATTATTCATAATCTAGACGACCAATAAAAGAATTGCATGCTAGTTAATAGTGTTAAGGTATTAAATGATAGATAACAAGTAAATATGTTACTCCCAACTTACCAACCATCATCAAGATGGAATGCCAACTGATATGGGCAAGATGGATCAATATCAATTGAGTGTATTTCCTTTGACACAATATTTGATTGTGCCTGCACAATGAGAACTTATGGTCAAGTTTCAACCACTAATATGCAGTATGGTGATCTTTAAGCTGAATGAGTTTGCTAGGTAAAGACTTAGCATCCCCTGAAAGTGATACAGTTAAATCAATGTCAAAGCACATGGGATTTCTTCTACTCCAGTGAATGTGATACTCATTTGAAAAGCTGAAACATCTTTAAACCAGAACAAAAGTAGAAATATACCCCTTTGCGGACCAACAATTAATGCTGCATATGAGTTCCATTGCGGAATAATATATATGCAGCAAGGATTTCTTTTAAGTTAATGATGCACAAGTTGCTAACAAAATGATGTATCATAATCCAAAACACTTATCCAGTAATGCCAGATAACATTGCCAAGTCGATATATTATTTATCAAAGTATGATGAAGCAACAGCAGCATCATTCCATCTTTACAGTTTCTTCACTTGAATCATTTGCCAAGTGACACTATGCTCATGTATGTATCGCTGGTTAGGTAGAAAGCAAATGCAAAACCTTTCCACAAACTTTATTATTGGATAGCTTGATATACATTGTTGGGCCCATTTCCTAACAACTTAAGTTTTTGGGAAAGTTGGTGTGATGCAGCACACACAGGTTTTTGGGAAAGTTGGTGTGATGCAGCACACACAGGTTTGAAGCAAGTTTTAAGCTAACTTAGGGTTAGGTTTAGTGAAATAAAGCTAGGGGTGATTAGGGTTTGGTTAGGAATGGTTTGGGCTGAAGGAAACAAGAATTTGTGACAGAAAAAAGACTGTTTATGGGCTGGAAATAGTAATCTGTGAACAGAGGCAATAGGAAAAGAGAAAAAGATGAAGAAAACTAGGAATCACTTTTAGAATCCCTTAGGCATCACATTCGGGTTTGAATGCATCTCACAACCCATAAAGAAGCTTCAAAGCTCTCAACTTTTTATAAAATATCAACTCCATTAAATCAGAGGCATTACATGGCTTTATATAGACTTTAGAGACTTCCTAACCAACTAAAATAAAAAAAGGAAACTACTATAATATCTTAGACTTCCAAAATTAATTTAAGACTAAATAAGAAACATAAATAAATTTCAATTAAATAACTTGACCCACAAGACGACCCATATAACCCATGTCAATAAATATAAAATTACCAAAATAACCCCCTAACCTTAAAAATTCTAGAAAACATAAAAATAATAATAAAATCAGACTCTAACAATACTAGAAACATAATTATAGAAGATTTCTATCAGTTTCTCTATGAAATCATGCCAATGTCCAAGTATCATCACTTCTCTGAATTTAGCCTTCTTTGAGCTTCTTATACTCTACATCATGGTGACTTAACATGGTATCAAAGCTCAAGTTATGAGAGGTATCGGATTCAAGTCCCTCAGTTGGCATTTTGTATCTAGTCCCCATTTAATTTCTTCTTCTGTGTTTGATTGTCTTCTTCTCTTTCTATTTGTATCTCCACGTGCAAGACGGAGTTGCACGCAATAGAGGGTATTGGATAGCTTGAGATACATTGTTGGGGCCCATTTTCTAACAGCTTAAGCCTTTGGAAAAGTTGGCAAGTTAACATTTATCAACATCCATGACAGCCAAGTTTTCAAGAATTTCACAAAGGAAGATGTAAGTTCCACTCTCTTCGTACTCGAGCCATTTATAAAATATTTGTCAAATTTTCAGAGAAAAGATGAACTTCCTTATTGGACATGAAACATTAGATTACTTTTAAAGGCCATAATTTGCAAGAATACGGATTAAGATTTCATACTTTAGAACACCTGATATATCTCAAAGCCCCTTCTGAAGATGAAAAAGAGTGAAAGCTACACCATGTGCATTGAAAAGTACAGCAACTTGTGGGTAGTGTGGGCAGTTGACTTTGTTAAACATAAAGCAAAAGCAACTAGAAGATAGTGAACCTTCTGAAATGAAATAAAATGACATCATAAAAACTTACCTTCAAAGACTCAACTTTCAGAGCATCGATGCTAACTTCACAGATGCCAGAGGAGAATAATGTGGGTGAATAAGATACTGAAAGAAAAAAATTAAAGAAAAATAAATTTAAAAAATGCAATGCACACACATATTTCAGAGGTTGGTTTTTATCTCACTACTCACTAATCACTAGCAAAATTAATTTATTTTTACATTGTCTATAACTATTAAATTTATTTGTTAATTGTGATTTATATTTAATGCACATGATTTCACTAAGTGACCAAGGTAAAATAATTTGATAACATATGACGTAAAATAATTTGATACCATATGACGTAATAAATACTTCAAAATGAGTGGATTAATAAAACAAAGTTTATTACCTAAGTGACATGGACAATAACATAGTTTCATTGTCTACCCAAGTATTGGCACCAAAATGGTGTTAGAGCCACATCAATTCCTTGTAGTCAATACTGGTAAAGATGCTAATTTAAAGGAAATGGATACACGAACAATCAAATAAATATTGATGATGTAGAACCGAGAGTGAGAAAGGCAAGAGAGAAAGCACACAAGGGAAACACCCTAATCACACAAGGGCCACAACCTTATCAGCTAAAAATGCAAAAACTTTTTATTTATATACCCACCAACTCTAATTAAAATAGGAAACTATTCCCTAATAAAATAGAAAAACAAATATTAATAAAACTCCTAACTAAAATAAGACTCCAAATTAAATTTTAATTATAAATAAATAAATATAAATTTTAAAGACATAAATTTATAAATATAATCTCCATGCCAAATTGGTTCCAAAATAATTTCTCTTTCATATTTTGGAACTACTTGATCAACTATTTTTACTTGATCGTCACAATCCCTTTGAGGAATTTCTGAAGTACAAGAGCCAACAATTTGTTCAAAGTTGCTTGGATCCAATGCATCTGCTCTATCATTTGCTCCTGATGTCTCTATATTTCTTGCTAGTGTTGAGAAAAGATTTCAAATTCTAAAATCAACTCAAAATTGGTCATCATAATGATAAGAAGGACAAACAAAAGAAATAAATAGGAACGAGGAATTTGTTTTTTTAATGGGTCAAACCTCACTGAGATTAATTAGGTGCTACTAGATTGGCTTGGAATGAAAGTTGGGTCTCAGTTTCTAGATAGGCTTATGGAATGGCTTGGGTTAGGATAAAAGTTGGGTTTTAGTTTCTAGATTGGATTATGGGGTACTAACGCCGCAAAATCGCCAAACGGCATCGGTTTGGCACGAAACATGGCACACACGACCGCCTAGGCACGAGAGACTTGTGGGAGAAGACGGGGATAGAATCGGGTTTCTGGCTTGGGAGTTAGAGCCGGATTTCGGTATAGGCAAACTGGTTCCTTGAAGAAATTTGAACTCGAGATGTTGACGCCCTAAATTTACCAAACAGCGTCGGTTTGGCACGAAACTTGGCACACACGACTGCCTAGGCACGAGAAACTTGTGGGAGCAGACGGGACTCCAATCGGGTACCCGGTATGGGAGTTACAGCCGGATTTCACTCCAGGCAAACTAGTTTCTTAAGAAACTTGAATTCGATGTGTTGACGCCCCAAAATCACCAAACGGTGTCTGTTTTGCACGTCACTTGGCACGCACGACCGGCTAGGCACGAGAAACTTGCGGGAGAAGATAGGACTCCAAGTCGGTTCTCGGTTTGACAGTTAGAGCCGGATTTCACACTAGGCAAACTAGTTACTTGAGAAATTTGAATTCGAGGTGTTGATACCCCAAAATCACAAAACGGCGTGAGTTTGGAACGAAACATGGCACACAGGACCGCCTAGGCACGAGAAACTTGTGGGAGAAGACGGGACTGCAATCGGGTTCCCAGTTTGGGAGTTAGAGCCAGATTTCACTCTAGACAAACTAGTTCGTTAAGAAACTCAAATACGAGGTGTTGACGCCCTAAAATCACCAAACGGGGTTGGATTAGCACGATACTTGGCACACACAACCGCCTAGGCACGAGAAACTTGTGGGAGACGACGGGACTCAAATCGGGTTCCCGGTTTGGGAGTTAGAGCCGGTTTCACTCTAGGCAAACTAGTTTCTTATGAAACTTGAATTCGAGTTGTTGACCCCACAAAATCACCAAACCGGGTCGAATTAGCACAAAATTTGGCACACACAACCGACTGGGCACGAGAGACTTGTGGGAGAAGACGAGGCTCGAATAGGGTTCCTGGTTTGGGAGTCAGAGCCTGATTTCGCTCTAGGCAAGAGTAGTTCCTTAAGAAATTTGAATTCGAGGTGTTGACGCCCCAAAATACCAAACGTCGTCGGTTTAGCGTAAAACTTGGCACACATGACCGCCTAAACACAAGAGACTTGTGGCAGAAGACGGGGCTCCAATCGGGTTCCCGGTTTGGGAGTTAGAGCCAGGTTTCACTCTAGGCAAACTAGTTCTTTAAGAAATTTGAATTCGAGGTGTTGACACCCTAAAATCACCAAACGGAGTTCGATTGGCACGAAACCTGGCACACACGACCGCCTAGGCACGAGAGACTTGTGAGAGAAGACGGGCCTCGAATCGGGTTCCCGGTTTGGAAGTTAGACCCGGATTTCGGTCTAGACAATTTCGTCCCTTACGAAATTTGAATTCGAGGTGTTGACGCCCCAATATCACCAAACGACGTTGGTTTGGCACGAAACTTGGCACACACGACCGCCTAAGCACAAGAGACTTCTGGGAGAAGACGAGCCTCGAATAGGGTTACTGGTTTGGCAGTTAGCGCCGGATTTCGGTCTATGCAAAAGTAGTTCCTTAAGAAATTTGAATTCGAGGTAGTGACGGCCCAAAATCGCCAAACGACGTCGGTTTGGCATGAAACTTGGCACACACGACCGCCTAGGCACGATAGACTTGTGGGAGAAGACGGGGCTCGAATCGGGTTGCCCGGTTGGGAGTCAGAGCCGGATTTCGGTCTAGGCAAGCTAGTTCCTTAAGAAATTTGAATTCGAGGTGTTGATGCCCCAAAATACCAAACGCAGTCAGTTTGGCGCAAAACTTGGCACCCACGACTGCCTAGGCACGAGAAACTTGTGGGAGAAGACGGGACTCCGATCGGGTTCCCGGTTTGGGAGTTACAGCCGGATTTCACTCCAGGCAAACTAGTTTCAACTTTCGTGCTAATCCAACCCCGTTTGGTGATTTTGAGGCGTCAGCTCCTCGAATTCGAGTTTCTTAACGAACTAGGTTGGTTGCCTAGAGTGAAACCTGGCTCTTACTCCCAAACTGGGAACCCGATTGCAGTCCCGTCTTCTCCCACAAGTTTCTCGTGCGTTGGCGGTCAAGTGTGCCAAGTTTCGTGCAAAACAGACGCCGTTTGTTGATTTTGGGGCGTCAACACTTCGAATTCAAGTTTCTTAAGAAACGGCGTCTGTTTTGCACGAAACTTGACACACTTGACCGCCAAAGCACGAGAAACTTGTGGGAGAAGACGGGACTGCAATCGGGTTCCCAGTATGGGAGTAGTAACCGGATTTCACTCTAGGCAACCAACCTCGTTCGTTAAGAAACTCGAATTCGAGGTGCTGACGCCCTAAAATCACCAAAACGGGGTTGGATTAGCACGAAAGTTGGCACACACGACCGCCTAGGCACGAGAGGCTTTTGGGAGAAGACAGGGCTGGAATTGGGTTCCCAGTTTGGGAGTTAGAGCCGGATTTCGGTCTAGGCAAACTAGTTCCTTAAGAAATTTGAATTCGAGGTACTAACGCCGCAAAATCGCCAAACGGCATCGGTTTGGCACGAAACTTGGCACACACGACCGCCTAGGCACGAGAGACTTGTGGGAGAAGATGGGGATAGAATCGGGTTTCCAGCTTGGGAGTTAGAGCCGGATTTTGGTATAGGCAAAATAGTTCCTTGAAGAAATTTGAATTCGAGATGTTGACGCCCCAAATTTACCAAACAGCGTCGGTTTGGCACGAAACTTGGCACACACGACTGCCTAAGCATGAGAGACTGGTGGGAGAAGACGGGACTCAAATCGGGTTCTCGGTTTTGGAGTTATAGTCGGATTTCACTCTAGGCAAAACAAATTCCTTAAGAAACTTGAATTCGAGGTGTTGACGCCCCAAAATCACCAAACGGTGTCTGTTTTGCACGTCACTTGGCACGCACGACCGGCTAGGCACGAGAAACTTGCGGGAGAAGATAGGACTCCAAGTCGGTTCTCGGTTTGACAGTTAGAGCCGGATTTCACACTAGGCAAACTAGTTACTTGAGAAATTTGAATTCGAGGTGTTGATACCCCAAAATCACAAAACGGCGTGAGTTTGGAACGAAACATGGCACACAGGACCGCCTAGGCACGAGAAACTTGTGGGAGAAGACGAGGCTGGAATCGGGTTCAGTTTGGGAGTTAGAGCCAGATTTCACTCTAGACAAACTAGTTCGTTAAGAAACTCAAATACGAGGTGTTGACGCCCTAAAATCACCAAACGGGGTTGGATTAGCACGAAACTTGGCACACACAACCGCCTAGGCACGAGAAACTTGTGGGAGACGACGGGACTCCAATCGGGTTCCCGGTTTGGGAGTTAGAGCCAGGTTTCACTCTAGGCAAACTAGTTCTTTAAGAAATTTGAATTCGAGGTGTTGACACCCTAAAATCACCAAACGGAGTTCGATTGGCACGAAACCTGGCACACACGACCGCCTAGGCACGAGAGACTTGTGGGAGAAGACGGGGCTCGAATCGGGTTCCCGGTTTGGGAGTTAGATCCGGATTTCGGTCTAGACAATTTGGTCCCTTACGAAATTTGAATTCGAGGTGTTGACGCCCCAAAATCACAAAACGACGTTGGTTTGGCACGAAACTTGGCACACACGACCGCCTAGGCACGAGAGACTTCTGGGAGAAGACGGGGCTCGAATAGGGTTACTGGTTTGGGAGTTAGAGCCGGATTTCGGTCTAGGCAAAAGTAGTTCCTTAAGAAATTTGAATTCGAGGTATTGACGGCCCAAAATCGCCAAACGACGTCGGTTTGGCATGAAACTTGGCACACACGACCGCCTAGGCACGAGAGACTTGTGGGAGAAGACGGGGCTCGAATCGGGTTGCCCGGTTGGGAGTCAGAGCCGGATTTCGGTCTGGGCAAGCTAGTTCCTTAAGAAATTTGAATTCGAGGTGTTGATGCCCCAAAATACCAAACGCAGTCAGTTTGGCGCAAAACTTGGCACCCACGACTGCCTAGGCACGAGAAACTTGTGGGAGAAGACGGGACTCCGATCGGGTTCCCGGTTTGGGAGTTACAGCCGGATTTCACTCCAGGCAAACTAGTTTCAACTTTCGTGCTAATCCAACCCCGTTTGGTGATTTTGAGGCGTCAGCTCCTCGAATTCGAGTTTCTTAACGAACTAGGTTGGTTGCCTAGAGTGAAACTCTCTTACTCTAAGCTGGGAACCGATTGCGATCCGTCTTCTCCCACAAGTTCGTCGTTAGCGGTCAACTGTGCCAAGTTTCCTGCAAACAAGCCGTTTGTTGATTTTGGGGCGTCAACACTTCGAATTCAAGTTTCTTAAGAAACGGCGTCTGTTTTGCACGAAACTTGGCACACTTGACCGCCAAAGCACGAGAAACTTGTGGGAGAAGACGGGACTGCAATCGGGTTCCCAGTTTGGGAGTAGGAGCCGGATTTCACTCTAGGCAACCAACCTCGTTCGTTAAGAAACTCGAATTCGAGGTGCTGACGCCCTAAAATCACCAAACGGGGTTGGATTAGCACGAAAGTTGGCACACACGACCGCCTAGGCACGAGAGGCTTTTGGGAGAAGACAGGGCTGGAATCGGGTTCCCGGTTTGGGAGTTAGAGCCGGATTTCGGTCTAGGCAAACTAGTTCCTTAAGAAATTTGAATTCGAGGTACTAACGCCGCAAAATCGCCAAACGGCATCGGTTTGGCACGAAACTTGGCACACACGACCGCCTAGGCACGAGAGACTTGTGGGAGAAGACGGGGATAGAATCGGGTTTCCGGTTTGGGAGTTAGAGCCGGATTTCGGTATAGGCAAACTAGTTCCTTCAAGAAATTTGAATTCGAGATGTTGACGCCCCAAATTTACCAAACAGCGTCGGTTTGGCACGAAACTTGGCACACACGACTGCCTAAGCATGAGAGACTGGTGGGAGAAGACGGGACTCAAATCGGGTTCTCGGTTTTGGAGTTATAGTCGGATTTCACTCTAGGCAAAACAAATTCCTTAAGAAACTTGAATTCGAGGTGTTGACGCCCCAAAATCACCAAACGGTGTCTGTTTTGCACGTCACTTGGCACGCACGACCGGCTAGGCACGAGAAACTTGCGGGAGAAGACAGGACTCCAAGTCGGTTCTCGGTTTGGCAGTTAGAGCCGGATTTCACACTAGGCAAACTAGTTACTTGAGAAATTTGAATTCGAGGTGTTGATGCCCCAAAATCACAAAACGGCGTGAGTTTGGAACGAAACATGGCACACAGGACCGCCTAGGCACGAGAAACTTGTGGGAGAAGACGGGACTGCAATCGGGTTCCCAGTTTGGGAGTTAGAGCCAGATTTCACTCTAGACAAACTAGTTGGTTAAGAAACTCAAATACGAGGTGTTGACGCCCTAAAATCACCAAACCGGGTTGGATTAGCACGAAACTTGGCACACACGACCGCCTAGGCACGAGAAACTTGTGGGAGACGACGGGACTCCAATCGGGTTCCCGGTTTGGGAGTTAGAGCCGGTTTCACTCTAGGCAAACTAGTTCTTTAAGAAATTTGAATTCGAGGTGTTGACACCCTAAAATCACCAAACGGAGTTCGATTGGCACGAAACCTGGCACACACGACCGCCTAGGCACGAGAGACTTGTGGGAGAAGACGGGGCTCGAATCGGGTTCCCGGTTTGGGAGTTAGAGCCGGATTTCGGTCTAGACAATTTGGCCCCTTACGAAATTTGAATTCGAGGTGTTGACGCCCCAAAATCACCAAACGACGTTGGTTTGGCACGAAACTTGGCACACACGACCGCCTAGGCACGAGAGACTTCTGGGAGAAGACGGGGCTCGAATAGGGTTACTGGTTTGGGAGTTAGAGCCGGATTTCGGTCTAGGCAAAAGTAGTTCCTTAAGAAATTTGAATTCGAGGTATTGACGGCCCAAAATCGCCAAACGACGTCGGTTTGGCATGAAACTTGGCACACACGACCGCCTAGGCACGAGAGACTTGTGGGAGAAGACGGGGCTCGAATCGGGTTGCCCGGTTGGGAGTCAGAGCCGGATTTCGGTCTGGGCAAGCTAGTTCCTTAAGAAATTTGAATTCGAGGTGTTGATGCCCCAAAATACCAAACGCAGTCAGTTTGGCGCAAAACTTGGCACCCACGACTGCCTAGGCACGAGAAACTTGTGGGAGAAGACGGGACTCCGATCGGGTTCCCGGTTTGGGAGTTACAGCCGGATTTCACTCCAGGCAAACTAGTTTCAACTTTCGTGCTAATCCAACCCCGTTTGGTGATTTTGAGGCGTCAGCTCCTCGAATTCGAATTTCTTAACGAACTAGGTTGGTTGCCTAAAGTGAAACCAGGCTCTTACTCCCAAACTGGGAACCCGATTGCAGTCCCGTCTTCTCCTACAGGTTTCTCGTGCGTTGGCGGTCAAGTGTGCCAAGTTTCGTGCAAAACAGACCCCGTTTGTTGATTTTGGGGCGTCAACACTTCGAATTCAAGTTTCTTAAGAAACGGCGTCTGTTTTGCACGAAAGTTGGCACACTTGACCGCCAACGCACGAGAAACTTGTGGGAGAAGACGGGATTGCAATCGGGTTCCCAGTTTGGGAGTAAGAGCCAGATTTCACTCTAGGCAACCAACCTAGTTCGTTAAGAAACTCGAATTCGAGGTGCTGACGCCCCAAAATCACCAAACGGGGTTGGATTAGCACGAAAGTTGGCACACACGACCGCCTAGGCACGAGAGGCTTGTGGGAGAAGACAGGGCTGGAATCGGGTTCCCGGTTTGGGAGTTAGAGCCGGATTTCGGTCTAGGCAAACTAGTTCCTTAAGAAATTTGAATTCGAGGTACTGACGCCGCAAAATCGCCAAACGGCATCGGTTTGGCACGAAACTTGGCACACACGACCGCCTAGGCACGAGAGACTTGTGGGAGAAGACGGGGATAGAATCGGGTTTCCGGTTTGGGAGTTAGAGCCGGATTTCGGTTTAGGCAAACTAGTTCCTTCAAGAAATTTGAATTCGAGGTGTTGACGCCCCAAATTTACCAAACAGCGTCGGTTTGGCACGAAACTTGGCACACACGACTGCCTAGGCATGAGAGACTTGTGGGAGAAGACGGGACTCAAATCGGGTTCTCGGTTTTGGAGTTATAGTCGGATTTCACTCTAGGCAAACAAGTTCCTTAAGAAACTTGAATTCGAGGTGTTGACGCCCCAAAATCACCAAACGGTGTCTGTTTTGCACGCACTTAACGCTAGGCACGAGAAACTTATGGAGAAGAAGACAGGACTCCAAGTCGGTTCCCGGTTAGGCAGTTAGAGCCGGATTTCACACTAGGCAAACTAGTTACTTGAGAAATTTGAATTCGAGGTGTTGATTCCCCAAAATCACAAAACGGCGTGAGTTTGGAACGAAACATGGCACACAGGACCGCCTAGGCACGAGAAACTTGTGGGAGAAGACGGGACTGCAATCGGGTTCCCAGTTTGGGAGTTAGAGTCAGATTTCACTCTAGACAAACTAGTTCGTTAAGAAACTCAAATACGAGGTGTTGACGCCCTAGAATCACCAAACGGGTTGGATTAGCAGGAAACTTGGCACACACGACCGCCTAGGCGCGAGAAACTTGTGGGAGACGACGGGACTCCAATCGGGTTCCCGGTTTGGGAGTTAGAGCCGGTTTCACTCTAGGCAAACTAGTTTCTTAAGAAACTTGAATTCGAGTTGTTGACCCCACAAAATCACCAAACCGGGTCGAATTAGCACAAAATTTGGCACACACAACCGACTGGGCACGAGAGACTTGTGGGAGAAGACGAGGCTCGAATAGGGTTCCTGGTTTGGGAGTCGGAGCCTGATTTCGCTCTAGGCAAGAGTAGTTCCTTAAGAAATTTGAATTCGAGGTGTTGACGCCCGAAAATACAAAACGTCGTCGGTTTAGCGTAAAACTTGGCACACATGACCGCCTAAACACAAGAGACTTGTGGCAGAAGACGGGGGCTCCAATCGGGTTCCCGGTTTGGTTGTTAGAGCCAGGTTTCACTCTAGGCAAACTAGTTCTTTAAGAAATTTGAATTCGAGGTGTTGACACCCTAAAATCACCAAACGGGGTTCGATTGGCACGAAACCTGGCACACACGACCGCCTAGGCACGAGAGACTTGTGGGAGAAGACGGGGCTCGAATCGGGTTCCTGGTTTGGGAGTTAGAGCCGGATTTCGGTTTAGACAATTTGGTCCCTTAAGAAATTTGAATTCGAGGTGTTGATGCCCCAAAATCACCAAACGGCGTTGGTTTGGCACGAAACTTGGCACACACGACCGCCTAGGCACGAGAGACTTCTGGGAGAAGACGGGGCTCGAATAGGGTTCCTGGTTTGGGAGTTAGAGCCGGATTTCGGTCTAGGCAAAAGTAGTTTCTTAAGAAATTTGAATTCGAGGTATTGACGGCCCAAAATCGCCAAACGGCGTCGGTTTGGCATGAAACTTGGCACACACGACCGCCTAGGCACGAGAGACTTGTGGGAGAAGACGGGGCTCGAATCGGGTTGCCCGGTTGGGAGTCAGAGCCGGATTTCGGTCTAGGCAAGCTAGTTCCTCAAGAAATTTGAATTCGAGGTGTTGACGCCCTAAAACACCAAACGCAGTCAGTTTGGCGCAAAACTTGGCACCCACGACTGCCTAGGCACGAGAAACTTGTGGGAGAAGACGGGACTCCAATCGGGTTCCCGGTTTGGGAGTTACAGCCGGATTTCACTCCAGGCAAACTAGTTTCAAGTTTCGTGCTAATCCAACCCCGTTTGGTGATTTTGGCGTCCTCGAATTCGAAGTTCTTAACTAGGTTGGTTGCCTAGAGTGAGATCTGGCTCTTACTCCCAAACTAGGAACCCGATCCGCCTTCTCCCACAAGTTCTCGCGTTGGCGGGCAAGTGTGCCAAGTTTCGTTCAAAACAGACGCCGGTTGTTGATTTGGGCGCCAACACCAATTCAAGTTTCTTAAGAAACGGCGTCTGTTTTGCACGAAACTTGGCACACTTGACCGCCAACGCACGAGAAACTTGTGGGAGAAGACGGGACTGCAATCGGGTTCCCAGTTTGGGAGTAAGAGCCAGATTTCACTCTAGGCAACCAACCTAGTTCGTTAAGAAACTCGAATTCGAGGTGCTGACGCCCCAAAATCACCAAACGGGGTTGGATTAGCACGAAAGTTGGCACACACGACCGCCTAGGCACGAGAGGCTTGTGGGAGAAGACAGGGCTGGTTTGGGAGTTAGAGCCGGATTTCGGTCTAGGCAAACTAGTTCCTTAAGAAATTTGAATTCGAGGTACTAACGCCGCAAAATCGCCAAACGGCATCGGTTTGGCACGAAACTTGGCACACACGACCGCCTAGACACGAGAGAGACTTTTGGGAGAAGACGGGGACAGAATCGGGTTTCCGGTTTGGGAGTTAGAGCCGGATTTCGGTATAAGCAAACTAGTTCCTTCAAGAAATTTGAATTCGAAGTGTTGACGCCCCAAATTTACCAAACAGCGTCGGTTTGGCACGAAACTTGGCACACACGACTGCCTAGGCATGAGAGACTTGTGGGAGAAGACGGGACTCAAATCGGGTTCTCGGTTTTGGAGTTATAGTCGGATTTCACTCTAGGCAAACAAGTTCCTTAAGAAACTTGAATTCGAGGTGTTGACGCCCCAAAATCACCAAACGGTGTCTGTTTTGCACGTAACTTGGCACGCACGACCGGCTAGGCACGAGAAACTTGCGGGAGAAGACAGGACTCCAAGTCGGTTCCCGGTTTGGCAGTTAGAGCCGGATTTCACACTAGGCAAACTAGTTACTTGAGAAATTTGAATTCGAGGTGTTGATGCCCCAAAATCACAAAACGGCGTGAGTTTGGAACGAAACATGGCACACAGGACCGCCCAGGCACGAGAAACTTGTGAGAGAAGACGGGACTGCAATCGGGTTTCCGGGACCTGAGGATGAGCCAGATTTCACTCTAGACAAACTAGTTGGTTAAGAAACTCAAATACGAGGTGTTGACGCCCTAAAATCACCAAACCGGGTTGGATTAGCACGAAACTTGGCACACACGACCGCCTAGGCACGAGAAAATTGTGGGAGACGACGGGACTCCAATCGGGTTCTCGGTTTGGGAGTTAGAGCCGGTTTCACTCTAGGCAAACTAGTTTCTTAAGAAACTTGAATTCGAGTTGTTGACCCCACAAAATCACCAAACCGGGTCGGATTAGCACAAAATTTGGCACACACAACCGACTGGGCACGATAGACTTGTGGGAGAAGACGAGGCTCGAATAGGGTTCCTGGTTTGGGAGTCAGAGCCTGATTTCGGTCTAGGCAAGAGTAGTTCCTTAAGAAATTTGAATTCGAGGTGTTGACGCCCCAAAATACCAAACGTCGTCGGTTTAGCGTAAAACTTGGCACACATGACCGCCTAAACACAAGAGACTTGTGGCAGAAGACGGGGCTCCAATCGGGTTCCCGGTTTGGGAGTTAGAGCCAGGTTTCACTCTAGGCAAACTAGTTCTTTAAGAAATTTGAATTCGAGGTGTTGACACCCTAAAATCACCAAACGGAGTTCGATTGGCACGAAACCTGGCACACACGACCGCCTAGGCACGAGAGACTTGTGGGAGAAGACGGGGCTCGAATCGGGTTCCCGGTTTGGGAGTTAGAGCCGGATTTCGGTCTAGACAATTTGGCCCCTTACGAAATTTGAATTCGAGGTGTTGATGGCCCAAAATCACCAAACGACGTTGGTTTGGCACGAAACTTGGCACACACGACCGCCTAGGCACGAGAGACTTCTGCGAGAAGACGGGGCTCGAATAGGGTTCCTGATTTGGGAGTTAGAGCCGGATTTCGGTCTAGGCAAAAGTAGTTCCTTAAGAAATTTGAATTCGACGTATTGACGGCCCAAAATCGCCAAACGGCGTCGGTTTGGCATGAAACTTGGCACACACGACCGCCTAGGCACGAGAGACTTGTGGGAGAAGACGGGGCTCGAATCGGGTTGCCCGGTTGGGAGTCAGAGCCGGATTTCGGTCTAGGCAAGCTAGTTCCTCAAGAAATTTGAATTCGAGGTGTTGACGCCCTAAAACACCAAACGCAGTCAGTTTGGCGCAAAACTTGGCACCCACGACTGCCTAGGCACGAGAAACTTGTGGGAGACGATTGAAGCCTAGAGTGAAACTTGCTTTCCCAATTAGATTCGACAGCCCCTTCTTCTCCCACAAGTTTCTCGTGCGTTGGCGGTCAAGTGTGCCAAGTTTCGTGCAAAACATACGCTTGTTACTTTTAACACTTCGAATTCAAGTTTCTTAAGAAACGGCGTCTGTTTTGCACGAAAGTTGGCACACTTGACCGCCAACGCACGAGAAACTTGTGGGAGAAGACGGGACTGCAATCGGGTTCCCAGTTTGGGAGTAAGAGCCAGATTTCACTCTAGGCAACCAACCTAGTTCGTTAAGAAACTCGAATTCGAGGTGCTGACGCCCCAAAATCACCAAACGGGGTTGGATTAGCACGAAAGTTGGCACACACGACCGCCTAGGCACGAGAGGCTTGTGGGAGAAGACAGGGCTGGAATCGGGTTCCCGGTTTGGGAGTTAGAGCCGGATTTCGGTCTAGGCAAACTAGTTCCTTAAGAAATTTGAATTCGAGGTACTGACGCCGCAAAATCGCCAAACGGCATCGGTTTGGCACGAAACTTGGCACACACGACCGCCTAGGCACGAGAGACTAGTGGGGGAAGACGGGGATAGAATCGGGTTCCCGGTTTGGGAGTTAGAGCCGGATTTCGGTTTAGGCAAACTAGTTCCTTCATGAAATTTGAATTCGAGGTGTTGACGTCCAAAATTTACCAAACAAATACGGTTTGGCACCTAAACTTGGCACACACGACTGCCTAGGCATGAGAGACTTGTGGGAAAATACGGGACTCAAATCGGGTTCTCGGTTTTGGAGTTATAGTCGGATTTCACTCTAGGCAAACTGAGTTCCATAAAAAACTTGATTTCGAGGTGTTGACGCCCAAAATCACCACCAAACGGTGTTCTGCTTTTGGCACGCACGCACCGGCTAGGCACGAGAAACTTGCGTCAGAAGACAGGACACCAAGTCGGTTCCCGGTTTGGCAGTTAGAGCCAGATTTCACACTAGGGAAACAAGTTACTTAAGAAATTTGAATTCGATGTGTTGATGCCCCAAAATCACAAACCGGCGTGAGTTTGGAACGAAACATGGCACACAGGACCGCCTAGGCACGAGAAACTTGTGGGAGAAGACGGGACTGCAATCGGGTTCCCAGTTTGGGAGTTAGAGCCATATTTCACTCTAGACAAACTAGTTCGTTAAGAAACTCAAATACGAGGTGTTGACGCCCTAAAATCACCAAACCGGGTTGGATTAGCACGAAACTTGGCACACACGACCGCCTAGGCACGAGAAACTTGTGGGAGACGACGGGACTCCAATCGGGTACCCGGTTTGGGAGTTAGAGCCGGTTTCACTCTAGGCAAACTAGTTTCTTAAGAAACTTGAATTCGAGTTGTTGACCCCACAAAATCACCAAACCGGGTCGGATTAGCACAAAATTTGGCACACACAACCGACTGGGCACGATAGACTTGTGGGAGAAGACGAGGCTCGAATAGGGTTCCTGGTTTGGGAGTCAGAGCCGGATTTCGCCTAGGCAAGAGTAGTTCCTTAAGAAATTTGAATTCGAGGTGTTGACGCCCAAAATACCAAACGCCGCTTGCTTACCGTAAAACTTGGCACACATGACCGCCTAAACACAAGAGACTTGTGGCAGAAGACGGGGCTCCATTCGGGTTCCCGGTTTGGGAGTTAGAGCCAGGTTTCACTCTAGGCAAACTAGTTCTTTAAGAAATTTGAATTTGAGGTGTTGACACCCTAAAATCACCAAACGGAGTTCGATTGGCACGAAACCTGGCACACACGACCGCGTAGGCACGACAGACTTGTGGGAGAAGACGGGGCTCGAATCGGGTTTCCCGGTTTGGGAGTTAGAGCCGGATTTCGGTTTAGACAATTTGGTCCCTTAAGAAATTTGAATTCGAGGTGTTGATGTCCCAAAATCACCAAACGACGTTGGTTTGGCACGAAACTTGGCACACACGACCGCCTAGGCACGAGAGACTTCTGGGAGAAGACGGGGCTTGAATAGGGTTCTTGAGTTGGGAGTTAGAGCCGGATTTCGGTCTAGGCAAAAGTAGTTCCTTAAGAAATTTAAATTCGACGTATTGACGGCCCAAAATCGCCAAACGGCATCGGTTTGGCATGAAACTTGGCACACACGACCGCCTAGGCACGAGAGACTTGTGGGAGAAGACGGGGCTCGAATCGGGTTGCCTGGTTTGGAGTCAGAGCCGGATTTCGATCTAGGCAAGCTAGTTCCTCAAGAAATTTGAATTCGAGGTGTTGACGCCCTAAAATACCAAACGCAGTCAGTTTGGCGCAAAACTTGGCACCCACGACTGCCTAGGCACGAGAAACTTGTGGGAGAAGACGGGACTCCAATCGGGTTCCCGGTTTGGGAGTTACAAATGATTTCACCTGTGCAAACTAGTTTCAACTTTGCTAATCCAACCCCGCTTGGTGATTTTGAGCCGCCTCGAATTCGAGTTTCTTAACGAACTAGGTTGGTTGCCTAGAGGAAACTGCTTTACTCCCAAATAGGAACCCGACAGCCCGCCTTCTCCACAAGTTTCTCGTTGGCGGTCAAGTGTGCCAAGTTTCGGCAAAATACGCCGCTTACGTTGATTTTGGGCGCCAACACTTCAATTCAAGTTTCAACAAACGGCGTCTGTTTTGCACGAAACTTGGCACACTTGACCGCCAACGCACGAGAAACTTGTGGGAGAAGACGGGACTGCAATCGGGTTCCCAGTTTGGGAGTAAGAGCCAGATTTCACTCTAGGCAACCAACCTAGTTCGTTAAGAAACTCGAATTCGAGGTGCTGACGCCCCAAAATCACCAAACGGGGTTGGATTAGCACGAAAGTTGGCACACACGACCGCCTAGGCACGAGAGGCTTGTGGGAGAAGACAGGGCTGGAATCGGGTTCCCGGTTTGCGAGTTAGAGCCGGATTTCGGTCTAGGCAAACTAGTTCCTTAAGAAATTTAAATTCGAGGTACTGGCGGCACAAAATCGCCAAACGGCATCGGTTTGGCACGAAACTTGGCACACACGACCGCCTAGGCACGAGAGACTAGTGGAGGAAGACGGGGATAGAATCGGGTTCCCGGTTTGGGAGTTAGAGCCGGATTTCGGTTTAGGCAAACTAGTTCCTTCATGAAATTTGAATTCGAGGTGTTGACGTCCAAAATTTACCAACAAATACGGTTTGGCACCTAAACTTGGCACACACGATCGCTTAGGCATGAGAGACTTGTGGGAGAAGACGGGACTCAAATCGGGTTCTCGGTTTTGGAGTTATAGTCGGATTTCACTCTAGGCAAACAAGTTCCTTAAGAAACTTGAATTCGAGGTGTTGACGCCCCAAAATCACCAAACGGTGTCTGTTTTGCACGTAACTTGGCACGCACGACCGGCTAGGCACGAGAAACTTGCGGGAGAAGACAGGACTCCAAGTCGGTTCCCGGTTTGGCAGTTAGAGCCGGATTTCACACTAGGCAAACTAGTTACTTGAGAAATTTGAATTCGAGGTGTTGATGCCCCAAAATCACAAAACGGCGTGAGTTTGGAACGAAACATGGCACACAGGACCGCCTAGGCACGAGAAACTTGTGGGAGAAGACGGGATAGCAATCGGGTTCCCAGTTTGGCAGTTAGAGCCAGATTTCACTCTAGACAAACTAGTTCGTTAAGAAACTCAAATACGAGGTGTTAACGCCCGAAAATCACCAAACGGGGTTGGATTAGCACGAAACTTGGCACACACAACCGCCTAGGCACGAGAAACTTGTGGGAGACGACGGGACTCCAATCGGGTTCCCGGTTTGGGAGTTAGAGCCAGGTTTCACTCTAGGCAAACTAGTTCTTTAAGAAATTTGAATTCGAGGTGTTGACACCCTAAAATCACCAAACCGGCCTGATTAGCACAAAATTTGGCACACACGACCGACTGGGCAAGAGTGACTTGTGGGAGAAGACGGGGCTCGAATAGGGCTCCTGGTTTGGGAGTCAGAGCCTGATTTCAGTCTAGGCAAGAGTAGTTCCTTAAGAAATTTGAATTCGAGGTGTTGACGCCCCAAAATACCAAACGTCGGTTTAGCGTAAAACTTGGCACACATGACCGCCTAAACACAAGAGACTTGTGGCAGAAGACGGGGCTCCATTCGGGTTCCCGGTTTGGGAGTTAGAGCCAGGTTTCACTCTAGGCAAACTAGTTCTTTAAGAAATTTGAATTTGAGGTGTTGACACCCTAAAATCACCAAACGGAGTTCGATTGGCACGAAACCTGGCACACACGACCGCGTAGGCACGACAGACTTGTGGGAGAAGACGGGGCTCGAATCGGGTTCCCGGTTTGGGAGTTAGAGCCGGATTTCGGTTTAGACAATTTGGTCCCTTAAGAAATTTGAATTCGAGGTGTTGATGCCCCAAAATCACCAAACGGCGTTGGTTTGGCACGAAACTTGGCACACACGACCGCCTAGGCACGAGAGACTTCTGGGAGAAGACGGGGCTTGAATAGGGTTCTTGATTTGGGAGTTAGAGCCGGATTTCGGTCTAGGCAAAAGTAGTTCCTTAAGAAATTTAAATTCGACGTATTGACGGCCCAAAATCGCCAAACGGCATCGGTTTGGCATGAAACTTGGCACACACGACCGCCTAGGCACGAGAGACTTGT
This sequence comes from Camellia lanceoleosa, assembly GCA_025200525.1. Classification (NCBI taxonomy): domain Eukaryota; kingdom Viridiplantae; phylum Streptophyta; class Magnoliopsida; order Ericales; family Theaceae; genus Camellia; species Camellia lanceoleosa. Next base: position 85,137,776 of record CM045768.1, on the reverse strand, counting down.
GGGAGAAGACGGGGCTCGAATCGGGTTGCCCGGTTGGGAGTCAGAGCCAGATTTCGGTCTAGGCAAGCTAGTTCCTCAAGAAATTTGAATTCGAGGTGTTGACGCCCTAAAACACCAACCGCAGTCAGTTTGGCGCAAAAGTTGGCACCCACGACTGCCTAGGCACGAGAAACTTGTGGGAGAAGACGGGACTCCAATCGGGTTCCCGGTTTGGGAGTTACAGCCGGATTTCACTCCAGGCAAACTAGTTTCAAGTTTCGTGCTAATCCAACCCCGTTTGGTGATTTTGGGGCGTCAACGCCTTCAAAATCAACAAACTAGGTTGGTTGCCTAGTGAAACACGCTCTTACTCAAACATGGGAGAAGACGGATCGCAATCGGGTTCCATTGGGGAGTAAGAGCCGATTTCCCTCTAGGCTACCAACCTAGTTCGTTAAGAAACTTCAATTCAGGTGCCGACGCCTAAAATCACCAAACGGGAAACTTGATGGCACGAAGACGGCATCGCAATCGCGGCACCGGCTTGTGGGAGAAGACAGGGCTGGAATTGGGTTCCCGGTTTGGGAGTTAGAGCCGGATTTCGGTCTAGGCAAACTAGTTCCTTAAGAAATTTGAATTCGAGGTACTGACGCCGCAAAATCGCCAAACGGCATCGGTTTGGCACGAAACTTGGCACACACGACCGCCTAGGCACGAGAGACTAGTGGGGGAAGACGGGGATAGAATCGGGTTCCCGGTTTGGGAGTTAGAGCCGGATTTCGGTTTAGGCAAACTAGTTCCTTCATGAAATTTGAATTCGAGGTGTTGACGCCCCAAATTTAACAAACAGCGTCGGTTTGGCACGAAACTTGGCACACACGACTGCCTAGGCATGAGAGACTTGTGGGAGAAGACGGGACTCAAATCGGGTTCTCGGTTTTGGAGTTATAGTCGGATTTCACTCTAGGCAAACAAGTTCCTTAAGAAACTTGAATTCGAGGTGTTGACGCCCCAAAATCACCAAACGGTGTCTGTTTTGCACGTAACTTGGCACGCACGACCGGCTAGGCACGAGAAACTTGCGGGAGAAGACAGGACTCCAAGTCGGTTCCCGGTTTGGCAGTTAGAGCCAGATTTCACACTAGGCAAACTAGTTACTTGAGAAATTTGAATTCGAGGTGTTGATGCCCCAAAATCACAAAACGGCGTGAGTTTGGAACGAAACATGGCACACAGGACCGCCTAGGCACGAGAAACTTGTGGGAGAAGACGGGACTGCAATCGGGTTCCCAGTTTGGGAGTTAGAGCCAGATTTCACTCTAGACAAACTAGTTCGTTAAGAAACTCAAATACGAGGTGTTGACGCCCTAAAATCACCAAACGGGGTTGGATTAGCACGAAACTTGGCACACACAACCGCCTAGGCACGAGAAACTTGTGGGAGACGACGGGACTCCAATCGGGTTCCCGGTTTGGGAGTTAGAGCCAGGTTTCACTCTAGGCAAACTAGTTCTTTAAGAAATTTGAATTCGAGGTGTTGACACCCTAAAATCACCAAACGGAGTTCGATTGGCACACGAAACATCGCCTAGGCACGAGAGACTTGTGGGAGAAGACGGGGCTCGAATCGGGTTCCCGGTTTGGGAGTTAGAGCCGGATTTCGGTCTAGACAATTTGGTCCCTTAAGAAATTTGAATACGAGGTGTTGATGCTCCAAAATCACAAAACGGCGTTGGTTTGGCACGAAACTTGGCACACACGACCGCCTAGGCACGAGAGACTTGTGGGAGAAGACGGGGCTCGAATCGGGTTGCCCAGTTGGGAGTCAGAGCCGGATTTCGGTCTAGGCAAGCTAGTTCCTCAAGAAATTTGAATTCGACGTATTGACGGCCCAAAATCGCCAAACGGCGTTGGTTTGGCATGAAACTTGGCACACACGACCGCCTAGGCATGAGAGACTTGTGGGAGAAGACGGGGCTCGAATCGGGTTGCCCAGTTGGGAGTCAGAGCCGGATTTCGGTCTAGGCAAGCAAGTTCCTCAAGAAATTTGAATTCGAGGTGTTGACGCCCTAAAACACCAAACGCAGTCAGTTTGGCGCAAAAGTTGGCACCCACGACTGCCTAGGCACGAGAAACTTGTGGGAGAAGACGGGACTCCAATCATGTTCCCGGTTTGGGAGTTACAGCCGGATTTCACTCCAGGCAAACTAGTTTCAAGTTTCGTGCTAATCCAACCCCGTTTGGTGATTTCGGGAGTTCGAGTTTCTTAACGAATTAGGTTGGTTGCCTAGGGTGAAATCTGGCTCTTACTCCCAAACTGGGAACCCGACAGTCCGCCTTCTCCCACAGTTTTCGCGGTCAAGTGTGCCATGTTTCGCGCAAAACATACCGCTTTCAGTTGATTTTGGGGTGTCAACGCTTCAAATCAACAAACGGCGTCTGTTTTGCACGAAACTTGGCACACTTGACCGCCAACGCACGAGAAACTTGTGGGAGAAGACGGGACTGCAATCGGGTTCCCAGTTTGGGAGTAAGAGCCAGATTTCACTCTAGGCAACCAACCTAGTTCGTTAAGAAACTCGAATTCGAGGTGCTGACGCCCCAAAATCACCAAACGGGGTTGGATTAGCACGAAAGTTGGCACACACGACCGCCTAGGCACGAGAGGCTTGTGGGAGAAGACAGGGCTGGAATCGGGTTCCCGGTTTGGGAGTTAGAGCCGGATTTCGGTCTAGGCAAACTAGTTCCTTAAGAAATTTGAATTCGAGGTACTGGCGCCGCAAAATCGCCAAACGGCATCGGTTTGGCACGAAACTTGGCACACACGACCGCCTAGGCACGAGAGACTTGTGGGAGAAGACGGGGATAGAATCGGGTTCCCGGTTTGGGAGTTAGAGCCGGATTTCGGTTTAGGCAAACTAGTTCCTTCAAGAAATTTGAATTCGAGGTGTTGACGTCCAAAATTTACCAAACAGCGTCGGTTTTGCACGAAACTTTGCACACACGACTGCCTAGGCATGAGAGACTTGTGGGAGAAGACGGGACTCAAATCGGGTTCTCGGTTTTGGAGTTATAGTCGGATTTCACTCTAGGCAAACAAGTTCCTTAAGAAACTTGAATTCGAGGTGTTGACGCCCCAAAATCACCAAACGGTGTCTGTTTTGCACGTAACTTGGCACGCACGACCGGCTAGGCACGAGAAACTTGCGGGAGAAGACAGGACTCCAAGTCGGTTCCCGGTTTGGCAGTTAGAGCCGGATTTCACATTAGGCAAACTAGGTACTTGAGAAATTTGAATTCGAGGTGTTGATGCCCCAAAATCACAAAACGGCGTGAGTTTGGAACGAAACATGGCACACAGGACCGCCCAGGCACGAGAAACTTGTGAGAGAAGACGGGACTGCAATCGGGTTCCCAGTTTGGGAGTTAGAGCCAGATTTCACTCTAGACAAACTAGTTCGTTAAGAAACTCAAATACGAGGTGTTGACGCCCTAAAATCACCAAACCGGGTTGGATTAGCACGAAACTTGGCACACACGACCGCCTAGGCACGAGAAACTTGTGGGAGACGACGGGACTCCAATCGGGTACCCGGTTTGGGAGTTAGAGCCGGTTTCACTCTAGGCAAACTAGTTTCTTAAGAAACTTGAATTCGAGTTGTTGACCCCACAAAATCACCAAACCGGGTCGGATTAGCACAAAATTTGGCACACACAACCGACTGGGCACGATAGACTTGTGGGAGAAGACGAGGCTCGAATAGGGTTCCTGGTTTGGGAGTCAGAGCCTGATTTCGGTCTAGGCAAGAGTAGTTCCTTAAGAAATTTGAATTCGAAGTGTTGACGCCCCAAAATACCAAACGTCGTCGGTTTAGCGTAAAACTTGGCACACATGACCGCCTAAACACAAGAGACTTGTGGCAGAAGACGGGGCTCCATTCGGGTTCCCGGTTTGGGAGTTAGAGCCAGGTTTCACTCTAGGCAAACTAGTTCTTTAAGAAATTTGAATTTGAGGTGTTGACACCCTAAAATCACCAAACGGAGTTCGATTGGCACGAAACCTGGCACACACGACCGCGTAGGCACGACAGACTTGTGGGAGAAGACGGGGCTCGAATCGGGTTCCCGGTTTGGGAGTTAGAGCCGGATTTCGGTTTAGACAATTTGGTCCCTTAAGAAATTTGAATTCGAGGTGTTGATGCCCCAAAATCACCAAACGGCGTTGGTTTGGCACGAAACTTGGCACACACGACCGCCTAGGCACGAGAGACTTCTGGGAGAAGACAGGGCTCGAATAGGGTTCCTGATTTGGGAGTTAGAGCCGGATTTCGGTCTAGGCAAAAGTAGTTCCTTAAGAAATTTGAATTCGACGTATTGACGGCCCAAAATCGCCAAACGGCGTCGGTTTGGCATGAAACTTGGCACACACGACCGCCTAGGCACGAGAGACTTGTGGGAGAAGACGGGGCTCGAATCGGGTTGCCCGGTTGGGAGTCAGAGCCGGATTTCGATCTAGGCAAGCTAGTTCTTCAAGAAATTTGAATTCGAGGTGTTGACGCCCTAAAACACCAAACGCAGTCAGTTTGGCGCAAAACTTGGCACCCACGACTGCCTAGGCACGAGAAACTTGTGGGAGAAGACGGGACTCCAATCGGGTTCCCGGTTTGGGAGTTACAGCCGGATTTCACTCCAGGCAAACTAGTTTCAACTTAGAAATTTGAATTTAGTGTTGACGTCCACCATCGGTTTAGCCTGAAACTTAGACAGATTGCCTAGGCACGAAACTTAAGACGGCTCAATCTTCCCAAGTTTGGGCGTTAGAGCCAATTTCACTCTAGCAAAACATACGCCGTTTCTTACGAAACTTGAATTCGAAGTGTTGACGCCCCAAAATCAACAAACGGCGTCTGTTTTGCACGAAACTTGGCACACTTGACCGCCAACGCACGAGAAACTTGTGGGAGAAGACGGGACTGCAATCGGGTTCCCAGTTTGGGAGTAAGAGCCAGATTTCACTCTAGGCAACCAACCTAGTTCGTTAAGAAACTCGAATTCGAGGTGCTGACGCCCCAAAATCACCAAACGGGGTTGGATTAGCACGAAAGTTGGCACACACGACCGCCTAGGCACGAGAGGCTTGTGGGAGAAGACAGGGCTGGAATCGGGTTCCCGGTTTGGGAGTTAGAGCCGGATTTCGGTCTAGGCAAACTAGTTCCTTAAGAAATTTGAATTCGAGGTACTGACGCCGCAAAATCGCCAAACGGCATCGGTTTGGCACGAAACTTGGCACACACGACCGCCTAGGCACGAGAGACTTGTGGGAGAAGACGGGGATAGAATCGGGTTCCCGGTTTGGGAGTTAGAGCCGGATTTCGGTTTAGGCAAACTAGTTCCTTCAAGAAATTTGAATTCGAGGTGTTGACGTCCAAAATTTACCAAACAGCGTCGGTTTGGCACGAAACTTGGCACACACGACTGCCTAGGCATGAGAGACTTGTGGGAGAAGACGGGACTCAAATCGGGTTCTCGGTTTTGGAGTTATAGTCGGATTTCACTCTAGGCAAACAAGTTCCTTAAGAAACTTGAATTCGAGGTGTTGACGCCCCAAAATCACCAAACGGTGTCTGTTTTGCACGTAACTTGGCACGCACGACCGGCTAGGCACGAGAAACTTGCGGGAGAAGACAGGACACCAAGTCGGTTCCCGGTTTGGCAGTTAGAGCCAGATTTCACACTAGGGAAACAAGTTACTTAAGAAATTTGAATTCGATGTGTTGATGCCCCAAAATCACAAACCGGCGTGAGTTTGGAACGAAACATGGCACACAGGACCGCCTAGGCACGAGAAACTTGTGGGAGAAGACGGGACTGCAATCGGGTTCCCAGTTTGGGAGTTAGAGCCATATTTCACTCTAGACAAACTAGTTCGTTAAGAAACTCAAATACGAGGTGTTGACGCCCTAAAATCACCAAACCGGGTTGGATTAGCACGAAACTTGGCACACACGACCGCCTAGGCACGAGAAACTTGTGGGAGACGACGGGACTCCAATCGGGTTCTGGTTTGGGAGTTACAGCCCGTTTCCCTCTAGGCAAACTAGTTTCTTAAGAAACCTGAATTGAGGTGTTGACCCCTAAAATCACCAAACGGCCTTCGATTAGCACGAAATTTGGCACACACGACCGCCTAGGCACGAGACTTGTGGGAGAAGACGGGGCTCAATCGGGTTCCGGTTTGGGAGTTAGAGCCGATTTCGTCTAGGCAAGAGTAGTTCCTTAAGAAATTCGAATTCGAGGTGTTGACGCCCCAAAATCACCAAACGCCGTCGGTTTGGCACGAAACTTGCACACATGACCGCCTAAACACAAGAGACTTGTGGGAGAAGACGGGCTCCATCGGGTCCCTGGTTTGGGAGTTAGAGCCGAGTTTCACACTAGGCAAACTAGTTCCTAAAGAAATTTGAATTCGAGGTGTTGACGCCCCAAAATCACCAAACGGAGTCGGTTTGGCACGAAACTTGGCACACACGACCGCCTAGGCACGAAGACTTGTGGAGAAGACGGGCTCGAATCGGTTCTGGTTTGGGAGTTAGAGCGGATTTCGGTCTAGACAAACTAGTTCCTTAAGAAATTTGAATTCGAGGTGTTGATGCCCAAAATCACCAAACGACGTTGGTTTGGCACGAAACTTGGCACACGACCGCCTAGGCACGAAGACTTGTGGGAGAAGACGGGGCTCAAATAGGGTTCCCGGTTTGGGAGTTAGAGCCGGATTTCACTCTAGGCAAAAGTAGTTCCTTAAGAAATTTGAATTGAGTGTTGACGCCCTAAAATCGCCAAACGGCGTTGGTTTGGCATGAAACTTGGCACACACGGCCGCCTAGGCACGAGAGACTTGTGGGAGAAGACGGGGCTCGAATCGGGTTGCCGGTTTGGGAGTTAGAGCGGTTCACTCTAGGCAAGCTAGTTCCTTAGAAATTTGAATTGAGGTGTTGACGCCTAAAATACCAAACATTGGTTTAGCACAAAACTTGGCACCCACGACCTAGGCGAAAACTTGTGGGAGAAGACGGACTCAAATCGGGTTCCCGGTTTGGGAGTTACAGCCGATTTCACCTAGGCAAACTAGTTCCTTAAGAAATTTGAATTGAGGTGTTGGCCTCAAAATACATAAGCAGCGTCGGTTTAGCATAAAACTTGGCACACTTGACCGCCTAAACACGAGACTTGTGGGAGAGCGGGACTCAATCGGGTTCGGTTTGGGAGTTAGAGCCGATTTCACTCTAGGCAAACTAGTTCTTTAAGAAACTTGAATTCGAGTGTTGACGCCTAAAATCAACAAACGGCAGTTGGACTTGGCACACTTGACTGCCAACGCACGAGAAACTTGTGGGAGAAGACGGGCATCGGGTTCCCAGTTTGGGAGTAAGAGCCAGATTTCACTCTAGCCAACCAACCTAGTTCGTTAAGAAACTCGAATTCGAGGTGCTGACGCCCCAAAATCACCAAACGGGGTTGGATTAGCACGAAAGTTGGCACACACGACCGCCTAGGCACGAGAGGCTTGTGGGAGAAGACAGGGCTGGAATCGGGTTCCCGGTTTGGGAGTTAGAGCCGGATTTCGGTCTAGGCAAACTAGTTCCTTAAGAAATTTGAATTCGAGGTACTGACGCCGCAAAATCGCCAAACGGCATCGGTTTGGCACGAAACTTGGCACACACGACCGCCTAGGCACGAGAGACTAGTGGGGGAAGACGGGGATAGAATCGGGTTCCCGGTTTGGGAGTTAGAGCCAGATTTCGGTTTAGGCAAACTAGTTGCTTCATGAAATTTGAATTCGAGGTGTTGACACCCCAAATTTAACAAACAGCGTCGGTTTGGTACACTTGCACTTAACGACTGCCTAGGCATGAGAGACTTGTGGGAGAAGACGAGACTCAAATCGGGTTCTCGGTTTTGGAGTTATAGTCGGATTTCACTCAAGGCAAACAAGTTCCTTAAGAAACTTGAATTCGAGGTGTTGACGCCCCAAAATCACCAAACGGTGTCTGTTTTGCATGTAACTTGGCAGGCACAACCGGCTAGGCACGACAACCTTGCGGGAGAAGACAGGACTCCAAGTCGGTTCCCGGTTTGGCTGTTAGAGCTGGATTTCACATTAGGCAAACTAGGTACTTGAGAAATTTGAATTCGAGGTGTTGATGCCCCAAAATCACAAAACAGCGTGAGTTTGGAACGAAACATGGCACACAGGACCGCCCAGGCACGAGAAACTTGTGAGAGAAGACGGGACGGCAATCGGGTTCCCAGTTTGGGAGTTAGAGCCAGATTTCACTCTAGACAAACTAGTTGGTTAAGAAACTCAAATACGAGGTGTTGACGCCCTAAAATCAAACGGGGTTGGATTAGCACGAAACTTGGCACACCACGACCGCCTAGGCACGAGAAACTTGTGGGAGACAGCGGGACTCAATCGGGTTCGGTTTGGGAGTTAGAGCAGTTTCACTCTAGGCAAACTAGTTTCTTAAGAAACTTGAATTGAGTTGTTGACCCCACAAAATCACCAAACCGGTCGGATTAGCACAAAATTTGGCACACAACCGACCGGGCACGAGAGACTTGTGGGAGAAGACGAGGCTCGAATAGGGTTCTGGTTTGGGAGTCGAGCCCGATTCGCTCTAGGCAAGAGTAGTTCCTTAAGAAATTTGAATTGAGGTGTTGGCCCCAAAATACCAAACGTCGGTTTAGCGTAAACTTGGCACACATGACCGCCTAAACACAAGAGACTTGTGGCGAAGACGGGCTCATTGGGTTCCCGGTTTGGGAGTTAGAGCCGAGTTTCACTCTAGGCAAACTAGTTCTTTAAGAAATTTGAATTGAGGTGTTGACACCCTAAAATCACCAAGGAGTTCGATTGGCCTGGCACACAGCACGACCGCCTAGGCACGAGAGACTTGTGGGAGAAGACGGGCTCGAATCGGGTTCGGTTTGGGAGTTAGAGCGGATTTCGGTCTAGACAATTTGGTCCTTAAGAAATTTGAATTGAGGTGTTGACGCCCCAAATACCAAACGTCGTTGGTTTAGCGTAAAACTTGGCACACATGACCGCCTAGGCACGAGAGACTTCTTGGAGAAGACGGGGCTTGAATAGGGTTCTTGAGTTGGGAGTTAGAGCCGGATTTCGGTCTAGGCAAAAGTAGTTCTTAAGAAATTTGAATTCGAGTATTGACCCCAAAATCGCCAAGCAAGTCGGTTTACATGAAACTTGGCACACGACCGCCTAGGCACGAGAGACTTGTGGGAGAAAGCGGGCTCAATCGGGTTGCGGTTTGGGAGTCAGAGCCAGATTTCGGTCTAGGCAAGCTAGTTCCTCAAGAAATTTGAATTCGAGGTGTTGACGCCCTAAAATACCAAACGCAGTCAGTTTGGCGCAAAAATTGGCACCCACGACTGCCTAGGCACGAGAAACTTGTGGGAGAAGACGAGACTCAAATCGGGTTCCCGGTTTGGGAGTTACAGCCGGATTTCCTCGGCAAACTAGTTTCAACTTTTCGTGCTAATCGGTTGGAGTTTCTTAATTTGAATTAGGTTGGTTGCCTAGAATGAAATCTGGTTTAAGTGAAACTTACTCCCTGAAACTTCTTCAAGTTCTCGTGTTTGGGAGTGTGCGTCAACTTTAGGTAAATTCTAGTTTCTTAAGAAACTTGAATTTACGGCGTCACGCTTTGCATGAAACTTGGCACACTTGACCGCCAAAGCACGAGGAACTTGTGGGAGAAGTCGGGACTGCAATCGGGTTCCCAGATTGGGAGTAGGAGCCAGATTTCACTCTAGGCAACTAACCTCGGTCGCTAAGAAACTCGAATTCGAGTCTTGGCCCTAAAATCACAAAACGGGGTTGGATTAGCACGAAAGTTGGCACACACGACCGCCTAGGCACGAGAGGCATTTGGGAGAAGACAGGGCTGAATCGGGTTCCCGGTTTGGGAGTTAGAGCTGGATTACGGTCTAGGCAAACTAGTTCCTTAAGAATTTTGAATTCGAGGTACTGACGCCGCAAAATCGCCAAACGGCATCGGTTTGGCACAAAACTTGGCACACATGACCGCCTAGGCACGAGACAGACTTGTGGGAGAAGACGGGGACAGAATCGGGTTTCCGGTTTGGGTGTTAGAGCCGGATTTCGGTATAGGCAAACTAGTTCCTTCAAGAAATTTGAATTCGAGGTGTTGACGTCCAAAATTTACCAAACAGCGTCGGTTTTGCACGAAACCTGGCACACACGACTGCCTAGGCATGAGAGACTTGTGGGAGAAGACAAGACTCAAATCGGGTTCTCGGTTTTGGAGTTATAGTCGGATTTCACTCTAGGCAAACAAGTTCCTTAAGAAACTTGAATTCGAGGTGTTGACGCCCCAAAATCACCAAACGGTGTCTGTTTTGCACGTAACTTGGCACGCACGACCGGCTAGGCACGAGAAACTTGCGGGAGAAGATAGGACTCCAAGTCGGTTCCCGGTTTGGCAGTTAGAGCCGGATTTCACACTAGGCAAACTAGTTACTTGAGAAATTTGAATTCGAGGTGTTGATGCCCCAAAATCACAAAACGGCGTGAGTTTGGAACGAAACATGGCACACAGGACCGCCCAGGCACGAGAAACTTGTGAGAGAAGACGGGACTGCAATCGGGTTCCCAGTTTGGGAGTTAGAGCCAGATTTCACTCTAGACAAACTAGTTGGTTAAGAAACTCAAATACGAGGTGTTGACGCCCTAAAATCACGAAACGGGGTTGGATTAGCACGAAACTTGGCACACACGACCGCCTAGTCACGAGAAACTTGTGGGAGACGACGGGACTCCAATCGGGTTCCCGGTTTGGGGGTTAGTGCCGGTTTCACTCTAGGCAAATTAGTTTCTTAAGAAAATTGAATTCGAGTTGTTGACCCCACGAAATCACCAAACCAGGTTGGATTAGCACAAAATTTGGCACACACAACCGACTGGGCACGAGAGACTTGTGGGAGAAGACGAGGCTCGAATAGGGTTCCTGGTTGGGGAGTCAGAGCCTGATTTCGGTCTAGGCAAGAGTAGTTCCTTAAGAAATTTGAATTCGACGTGTTGACGCCCCAAAATACCAAACGTCGTCGGTTTAGCGTAAAACATGGCACACATGACCGCCTAAACACAAGAGACTTGTGGCAGAGGACGGGCTCAATCGGGTTCAGTTTGGGAGTTAGAGCGAGTTTCACTCTAGGCAAACTAGTTCTTTAAGAAATTTGAATTGAGGTGTTGACACCTAAAATCACCAAACGGAGTTCGATTAGCCTGAAACAGCACACACGACCGCCTAGGCACGAGAGACTTGTGGGAGAAGACGGGGCTCGAATCGGGTTCGGTTTGGGAGTTAGACCGGATTCGATCTAGACAATTTGGTCCCTTAAGAAATTTGAATTGAGGTGTTGATGCCCCAAAATCACCAAAGCAGCGTTGGTTTGGCACAGAAACTTGGCACGAACGACCGCCTAGGCACGAGAGACTTCGGGAGAAGGCGGGGCTCGAATAGGGTTTCTGGTTTGGGATTGAAAGCCAGATTTCGGTCTAGGCCAACGTAGGTCCTTAAGAAATTTTGATTCGAGGTATTGGCCCAAAATCATGCAGCGTCGGTTTAGCATGATACTTAACACAGCACATGCCTTAGCACACGAAACTTGTGGGAAAAAGCGGAACTTGATCGGGTCCCAGTTTGGGAGTAAGAGCGATTTCCTCTAGGCAACCAACCTCGTTCGTTAAGAAACTTCGAATTCAGTCTTGGCGCCCCAAAATCACCAAGCGGGGTTCGATTAGCAGGAAAGTTAGCACCACGACCGCCCTAGGCACAAAGGCTTTTGGGAGAAAACGGGGCTGGAATCGGGTTTCGGTTTGGGAGTTAGAGCGGATTTTGTCTAGACAAACTAGTTCCTTAAAAATTTGAATTTGAAATCTTGGCCTTAAAATCGCCAAATGGCATCGGTTTGGCCGAAACTTAGCACACCACGACCGCCTAGGCACGAGACTAGTGGGAGAAGACGGGGATAGAATCGGGTTCGGTTTGGGAGTTAGAGTCGATTCGGTTTAGGCAAACTAGTTCCTTCATGAAATTTGAATTCGAGTGTTGGCCCCAAATTTACCAAAGTGTCGGTTTGGCACGAAACTTAGCACACCACATTGCCTAGGCATGAGAGACTTGTGGGAGAAAGCGGGACTCAAATCGGGTTCTTGGTTTTGGAGTTATAGTCGGATTTCACTCTAGGCAAACAAGTTCCTTAGAAACTTGAATTGAGTGTTGACGCCCCAAAATCACCAAAGCAGTGTATGCATTTTGCACGTAACTTAGCACGCCACGACCGGCTAAACACGAAACTTCTGAGAAAACGAGGACTCAAGTCGGTTCGGTTTGGCGATTAGAGCGGATTTCACACTAAGCAAACTAGTTACTTGAGAAATTTGAATTGAGGTGTTGATGCCCCAAAATCACAAAAGCAGCGTGAGTTTGGAGCGAAACATAGCACCTGGACCGCCTAGGCACGAAATTTGTGGAGAAAGCGGGGCGCAATCGGGTTCCAGTTTGGGAGTTAGAGCGATTTCCTCTAGACAAACTAGTTCGTTAAGAAACTCAAATCTGAGGTGTTGGCGCCCTAAAATCACCAAGCAGGGTTTGATTAGCACGAAACTTGGCACACCTGACCGCCTAGGCATGAAACTTGTGGGAGGCAGCGGGACTCAATCGGGTTCGGTTTGGGAGTTAGAGCGGTTTCACTCTAGGCAAACTAGTTTCTTAGAAACTTGAATTGAGTTATTGACCTAAAATCCCCAAAGCGGGTCGGATTAGCACAAAATTTGGCACAATCGACCAAGCCACGAAGACTTGTGAGAAAGGCGGGGCTCGAATAGCGTTCTGGTTTGGGAGTTAGAGCCTGATTTCGGTCTAGGCAAGAGTAATTCCTTAGAAATTTGAATTCAGGTGTTGGCGCCCCAAAATACCAAGCGTCGTTGGTTTAGCGTAAAACTTAGCACACATGACCGCCTAAACACAAGAGACTTGTGGCGTGAAGGCAGGGCCAATCGGGTTCAGTTTGGGAGTTAGAGCGGTTTCACTCTAGGCAAACTAGTTCTTTAAGAAATTTGAAGTCGAGGTGTTGACACCTAAAATCACCAAGCGGAGTTCGATTAGCCTGAAACTTGGCACCTGCGACCGCCCTAGGCACGAGACTTATGGGAGAAGGCAGGGGCTCGAATCGGGTTCGGTTTGGGAGTTAGAGCCGGATTCGGTCTAGACAATTTGGTCCCTTAAATTTGAATTCAAAGTGTTGGCCCCAAAATCCTGCGGCTTTGGTTTGGTACGAAACTTAAAACGACGCCCTAGGCCGAGACTTCGGCGAGAAGGCGGGGCTCGAATAGGATTCTTGGTTTGGGAGTTAGAGCCGGATTCGGTCTAGACAAAGTAGTTCCTTAAGAAATTTGAATTCGAGTATTGGACCAAAAATCGCCAAACGGCGTCGGTTTGGCATGAAACTTGCACACCACGACCGCCTAGGCATGAGACTTGTGGGAGAAAGCGGGGCTCGAATCGGGTTGGGAGTCGAGCGGATTCGGTCTAAACAAACTAGTTCCTTTAGAAATTTGAATTGAGGTGTTGGCCTAAAATCACCAAGCGTCGTCGGTTTGTACGAGACTTAGCACCCACTACCTAGGCACAGAAACTTGTGGGAGAAGCGAGACTCAATCGGGTTCGGTTTGGGTGTTAGAGGCAATTCGATCTAGACAATTTGGTCCCTTAAGAAATTTAAATTGAGGTGTTGGCGTCCCAAAATCGTGAAGCAGCGTCGGTTTGGCACCAAACTTAGCACACCACGACCGCCTAGGCACGAAGACTTCTGAGGAGAAGCGGGGCTCGAATCGGGTTCGGTTTGGGAGTTAGAACGTATTTCGGTCTAGACAATTTGGTCCTTAAGAAATTTGAATTCGAGGTGTCGATGCCCCAAAATGACCAAAGCGGTGTCGGTTTTGGCACGAAACTTAGCACACCACGACCGCCTAGGCACGAGAGACTTGTGGGAGATGATGGGGATAGAATCGGGTTCGGTTTGGGAGTTAGAGCGAATTCGGTTTAGGCAAACTAGTTCCTTCAAGAAATTTGAATTGAGGTGTTGGCCAAAATTTACCAACCGGGTCGGTTTGTACGAAACTTGCACACCTGCCCTAGGCATGAGAGACTTGTGGGAGAAAGCGGGACTCAAATCGGGTTCGGTTTTGGAGTTATAGTCGGATTTCACTCTAGGCAAACAAGTTCCTTAGAAACTTGAATTCGAGGTGTTGGCCCAAAATCACAAAAGCGATTATACTGTTTATGCGTCACTTCTGCGCCACGACCGGCTAGGCACGAAAACTTCGAGGAGTAGATAGGACTCAAGTCGGTTCGGTTTGGCAATTAGAGCAGATTCACACTAGGCAAATTAGTTACTTGAGAAATTTGAATTGAGGTGTTGATGCTCCAAATTCACAAAAGCGTGAGTTTGGCGAAACATAGCACCTGAGGACCGCCTAGGCACGAGAAACTTGTGGGAGAAATGGGACTGTCGGGTTCCGGTTTGGGAGTTAGAGCGATTTCCTCTAGACAAACTAGTTCGTTAAGAAACTCAAATCGAGTATTGGCCCTAAAATCACCAAAAGGGGTTGAATTAGCTGAAACTTAGCACACGACCGCCTAGGCACGAGAAAGTTATGGGAGGCAGGACTACTCCGGTTCGGTTTGGGAGTTAGAGCCGTTTCACTCTAGGCAAACTAGTTTCTTAAGAAACTTGAATTCAAGTTATTGACCCACAAAATCACCAAACGGTCGGATTAGCACAAAATTTGGCACCGACGACCGCCACGAGACGAGACTTGTGGGAGAAAGGCGAGGCTCGAATAAGTTCTGGTTTGGGAGTCGGTTTGATTTGTCTAGGCAAAGTAGTTCCTTAAGAAATTTGAATTAGGTGTTGGCCCCAAGATACCAAGCGTCGTCGGTTTAAGCGTAAAACTTAGCACATGACCGCGAAACACAAAGACTTGTGGCGAAAAGGCAGGCTCAATCGGGTTCGGTTTAGGAGTTAGAGCAGTTTCCTCTAGGCAAACTAGTTCTTTAAGAAATTTGAATTGAGGTGTTGACACCTAAAATCACCAAGCGGAGTTCGATTAGCACGAAACGCACACACGACCGCCTAAACACAGCAGACTTGTGAGAAAAGCAGGGCTCGGTGGGTTCGGTTTGGTAGTTAGAGCGGATCTCGGTCAAGACAATTTGGTCCTTAAGAAATTTGAATTCGAGGTGTTGATGCTCCAAAATCACCAAGCGGCGTTGGTTTGGCCTGAAACTTAGCACACCGACCGCCTAGGCACGAGATACTTCTAGGAGAAGCGGGGCTCGAATAGGGTTCTGATTTGGGAGTTAGAGCGGATTCGGTCTAGGCAAAAGTAGTTCCTTAAGAAATTTGAATTGACGTCTTGGCCCAAAATTGCAAGCAGCGTCGGTTTGGCATAAAACTTAGCACCACGACCGCCTAAACACGAAGACTTGTGGGAGAAGCGGGGCTCCATCGGGTTGCGGATGGGAGTCGAGCGGATTCGGTCTAAACAAACTAGTTCCTCAAAAATTTGAATTCGAGTGTTGGCCCCAAAATACCAAGCCTTGATCGGTTTCATAAAACTTGGCACCCAGCTAGGCACGAAACTTGTGGAAGAAGGCAGACTCAATCGGGTTCGGTTTGGAAGTTCTGACAGTTCCTCCAAGCAAACTAGTTTCAACTTTCGTGCTAATCCAACCCCGTTTGGTGATTTTGGGGCGTCAGCACCTCAAATTCGAGTTTCTTAACGAACTAGGTTGGTTACCTAGAGTGAAATCTAGCTCTTACTCCCAAAGCCGATTGCGATCCGTCTTCTCCCACAATTTCTCAAATTAGCGATCAATGCCAACAAGCTTGAGCTTGCGAATCTTAGAAACTTAGGTTTCGAAGTGGCCGCGCCAAAAAAAAACAACGAGAATTCCTTAAAACTTGAATTGAAGTGTTGGCCAAAAAAAAACAAAAAAGGGTTGCGTTAGCAGGAAAATTCCTTCGGGTTCAGTGGGAGTTAAGCGGATTCGGTCTAATCAAACTAGTTCCTTAAGAAATTTGAATTGAAGTGTTGGCGCCCAAAATAAACAAGCGGCATCGGTTTGTACGAAACTTAACACCACGACCGCCTAGGCACGAAGACTAGTGGGAGAAGTCGGGATAGAATCGGGTTCTCGGTTTGGGAGTTAGAGCGGATTCGGTTTAGGCAAACTAGTTCCTTCATGAAATTTGAATTGAGGTGTTGGCCCAAAATTTACCAAGCAGTGTCGGTTTAGCACGAAACTTAACACCATTTGCCTAGACATGAGAGACTTGTGGGAGAAAGGCGGGACTCAAATCGGGTTCTCGGTTTTGGAGTTATAGTCGGATTTCCTCTAGGCAAACAAGTTCCTTAGAAACTTGAATTGAGGTGTTGGCCTTAAAAATCACCAAGCGATGTCTGTTTTTGCCGTAACTTAGCGCGCCACGACCGGCTAAACACGAAACTTGCGGAGAAAACGGGACTCCATCGGTTCGGTTTGGCAATTAGTGCGGATTTCACACTAAGCAAACTAGTTACTTGAGAAATTTGAATTGAGGTGTTGATGCCCCAAAATCACAAAACAACGTGAGTTTGGAGCGAAACATAGCACCAAGACCGCCTAGGCACGAAACTTGTGGGAGAAAATGGGGGCAATCGGGTTCCCAATTTGGGAGTTAGAGCGATTTCACTCTAGACAAACTAGTTAGTTAAGAAACTCAAATCTGAGTATTGGCCCTAAAATCACCAAAGCAGGTTGAATTAGCCGAAACTTGGCACACCACGACCGCCTAAACACGAAAGTTATAGGGAGCAGCAGGACTACAACCGGTTCGGTTTGGGAGTTAGAGCCGGTTTCACTCTAGGCAAACTAGTTTCTTAAGAAACTTGAATTCAAGTTGTTGACCCCTAAAATCACCAAACAGTCGGATTAGCACAAAATTTGGCACACCACGACCGGTGGGCACGAGACTTGTAGGAGAAGGCGAGGCTCGAATAAGTTCTGGTTTGGGAGTCGGCTTTGATTCGGTCTAGGCAAAGTAGTTCCTTAGAAATTTGAATTCGAGGTGTTGGCGCCCCAGATACCAAGCGTCGTCGGTTTAAGCGTAAAACTTAGCACACATGACCGCTAAACACAGGAGACTTGTGGCGAAGGCAGGGCTCAATCGGGTTCGGTTTGGGAGTTCGAGCGAGTTTCACTCTAGGCAAACTAGTTCTTTAAGAAATTTGAATTCAGGTGTTGACACACTAAAATCACCAAGCGGAGTTCGATTAGCCTGAAACTTGGCACACCACGACCGCCTAAACACGAAGACTTGTGGGAGAAAACGGGGCTCGAATCGGGTTCGATTTGGGAGTTAGAACGCATTTCGGTCTAAACGATTTGGTCCTTAAAATTTGAATTCGAGGTGTTGGCTACAAAATACCAAACCGATCGGTTTGGCAAAACTTAGCACCATACTGCCTAAACACGAAAACTTGTGGGAAAAGCGGGACTCAATCGGGTTCGGTTTGGGAATTCTGACCAGATTCACTTGAGCAAACTAGTTTCTTAAAACTTGAATTCGAAGTGTTGGCCCCAAAATCAACGAGCAGTATGTTTTACACGAAACTTGGCACACTTGACCGCCAGCACGAAAACTTGTGGGAGAAACGAGTTACAATCGGGTTCCCGGTTTGGGAGTAAGAGCGATTTCCTCTAGGCAACCAACCTAGTTCGTTAGAAACTTGAATTGAAGTGTTGGCGCCCAAAATCACCAAGCAGGGTTGGATTAGCACGAAGTTAGCACACGACCGCCTAAACACGAGAGGCTTGTGGGA
This sequence comes from Camellia lanceoleosa, assembly GCA_025200525.1. Taxonomy (NCBI): domain Eukaryota; kingdom Viridiplantae; phylum Streptophyta; class Magnoliopsida; order Ericales; family Theaceae; genus Camellia; species Camellia lanceoleosa. The sequence goes on along the minus strand of CM045768.1, from coordinate 85,119,826 downwards.
GAAAACGGTACTGGAATCGGGTTCGGTTTGGGAGTTAAACCGGATTCGGTCTAAGGCAAACTCGTTCCTTAAGAAATTTGAATTAGTCTTGGCATAAAATCGCAGCGGCATCGGTTTGTACGAAACTTAGCACACTCAACCGCCTAGGCACAAAGAGACTTATAGAACAAGCGGGGATCGAATCGGGTTCGGTTTGGGAGTTAAAGCAATTCGGCCTTGGCAAACTAGTTCCTTAAGAAATATGAATTCGAGGTGTTGGCCCAAAATCACCAAGCAGCGTCGGTTTGGCGCAAACTTAGCACCCATTGCCTAAACGAAAACTTGTGGGAGAAGGTGGGACTCAATTGGGTTCGGTTTGGGTGTTAGAGCCGTATTTTGGTCTAGACAATTTGGTCCTTAAGAAATTTAAATTCGAGGTGTTGGCCCAAAATCAGCAGCAGCGTCGGTTTGGCCGAAACTTGGCACACGACCACCTAGGCACGAGGACTTGCGGGAGAAAGGCGGGGCTCGAATCGGGTTCGGTTTGGGAGTTAGAGCGGATTCTGTCTAGACAATTTGGTCCTTTAAGAAATTTGAATTGAGGTGTCGATGCCCCAAAATCACCAAGCGGTGTCGGTTTGGCATGAAACTTAGCACACGACCGCCTAAACACGAAAACTTGTGGGCGAAAGCGGGGATAGAATCGGGTTCGGTTTGGGAGTTATAGCGGATTCGGTTTAGGCAAACTAGTTCCTTCAAGAAATTTGAATTCGAGGTGTTGGCGCTAAATTTACCAAGCGTCGGTTTAGCCGAAACTTAGCGCACCACTGCCTGGGCATGAGAGACTTGTGGGAGAGCGGGACTCCGTCGGGTTCTCGGTTTTGGAGTTATAGTCGGAGTTCCTCTAGGCAAACAAGTTCCTTAGAAACTTGAATTGAGGTGTTGGCGTAAAAATCACCAAGCGATTGTACATTTTTGCGTAACAACTTGTACGACCGGCTAAACACGAAAATTGCGGGAGAAAAGGACTCTATCGGTTCGGTTTGGCGATTAGAGCTAGATTTCACACTAGGCAAACTAGTTACTTGAGAAATTTGAATTCAGTGTTGATGCCCCAAAATCACAAAGCAGGCGTGAGTTTGGAGCGAAACATAGCACCAAGGACCGCCTAGGCACTTGTTGGAGAAGGCGGACTGCAATCGGGTTCTTAGTTTGGGAGTTAGAGCGATTTCACTATAGACAAACTAGTTCGTTAAGAAATTCAAATACAAGGTGTTGGCCCTAAAATCACCAAGCGGGGTTGGATTAGCACAAAACTTGGCACACCACGACCACCTAGGCACGAGAAACTTGTGGGAGGCAGCGGGACTCAATCGTGTTCGGTTTTGGAGTTAGAGCAGTTTCACTCTAGGCAAACTAATTTCTTAGAAACTTGAATTGAGTTGTTGGCATACAAAATACCAAGCAGCGTGAGTTTGGAGCGAAACATAGCACCACGACCGCCTAGGCATGAAAACTTGTGGGAGAAAGCAGGACTGTCGGGTTCCCAGTTTGGTAGTTAGAGCAATTTCACTTTAGGCAACCTAGTTCGTTAAAACTTCGAATTCGAGGTGTTGGCCCCAAAATCACCAAGCAGGTTCGTTTGACCTGAAACACAGCACCGACAACAAACACGAAGACTTGTGGGAGAAGGCAGGCTGGAATCGAGTTCGGTTTGGGAGTTAGAGCGGATTCGGTCTAGGCAAACTAGATCCTTAAGAAATTTGAATTGAGTCTTGACACATAAAATCGCCAAGCGGTATCGGTTTGGCATGAAACTTTAACACCGACCGCCCTAGGCACAAGAGACTTGTGGGAAAGCGGGGATCGAATCGGGTTCGGTTTGGGAGTTAGAGCGGATTCGGTCTAAACAAACTAGTTCCTTAAGAAATTTGAATTCGATGTGTTGGCCCAAAATCACCAAGCAGCGTCGGTTTGACCACGAAACTTAGCACCACATTGCCTAGGCACAAGAAACTTGTAGGAGAAAGCAGGACTCAATCGGGTTCGGTTTGGGAATTATAGCCAAATTTCCTCTAGGCAAACTAGTTTCTTAGAAACTTGAATTCGATGTGTTGGCGCCCCAAAATCAACAAGCGGTGTCTATTTTGCCTGACGTTGGCACACTTGACCGCCCAGCACAAAACTTGTGGGAAAAACGAGGACTCAATTGGGTTCGGAAATGACAATTAGAGGCGGTTCACACTAGGCAAACTAGTTCCTTAAGAAATTTGAATTGAGGTTTTGATGCCCCAAAATAACCAAGCGGCGTGAGTTTGGAATGAAGCATAGCAAGGACCGCCTAGGCTTGAAAACTTGTGGGAGAAAGGCGGGGAATGCAATCGGGTTTCTAGTTTGAAGTTAAGCGATTTCACTCTCGGCAAACTAGTTCGTTAGAAACTTGAATCTGAGTGTTGGCCCCAAAATCACCAAAAAGGTTGGATTAGCACGAAACTTAGCACCGACCGCCTAGGCACGAGAGACTTAGTGGAAAGGAAGTGGAATCGAGTTCGATTTGGGAGTTAGAGCGGATTTTGGTCTAAACAAACTAGTTCCTTAGAAATTTGAATTAGGTATTGGCCTAAAAAGCGCCATGCATCGGTTTGTACGAACCTAACAAACGGCTGCCTAGGCACGAGACTTGTGGGAGAAAGCGAGGATCGAATCGAGTTCGGTTTGGGAGTTATAGCGGATTCGGTCTAGGCAAGCTAGTTTCTTAAGAAATTTGAATTCAGGTGTTGGCCCAAAATCACCAAGCAGCGTCGGTTTGAAAGCGAAACTTAGCACATCTATCTGTTGCCCTAGACACGAGACTTGTGGGAGAAAACGGGACTCAAATCGCGTTCGGTTTTGGAGTTATAGTCGGATTTCATTCTAGGCAAACTAGTTCCTTAAACTTGAATTGAATTGTTGGCGCCCAAAATCGACAAGCAGCGTCTGTTTGCCGCGAAACTTAGCACCACATTGCGCCTAAACACGAGGACTTGTGGAAAAGGCAGTACTCAATCGGGTTTCGGTTTGGGAGTTAGAGCAATTTCCTCTAGGCAAATAAGTTCCTTAGAAACTTGAATTCAAGTCTTGACACCCCAAAATCGCCAAAAGGCATCGGTTTTACCTGAAACTTAGCACTGAGCGACCGCCTAAACACGAAAACTTGTAGGAAAAGCGGGACTCAATTGGGTTCGGTTTGGGAGTTGGGCGAATTTCACTCTTGGCAAACTAGTCCTTAGGAAATTTGAATTCGTGGTGTTGATGCCCCAAAATCACCAAGCAGCGTGAGTTTGGAGCGAAACATAGCACCACGACCGCCTAGACGAAAACTTGTGGGAGAAGACAAAAGGCAATCAGTTCGGTTTGGTAGTTAGAGCAGATTTCACTTTAGGCAACCTAGTTCGTTAAGAAACTTCGAATTGAGGTGTTGGCGCCCCAAAATCAACAAGCGAGGTTCGTTTGGCACGAAACACAGCACCTGACCGCTTAGGCACGAGAGACTTGTGGGAGAAAGCGGAAATTTGGAATCGGGTTCTGGTTTGGGAGTTAGAGCAGTTGATGCAGACAATTTGGTCCCTTAAGAAATTTGAATTCGAGTGTTGGCGTCCCAAAATCACCAAGCAGCATCGGTTTGTACGAAACTTAGCACCACGACCGCCCTAGGCACGAAGACTTGTGGGAGAAAGCAGTACTCAATCGGGTTCCGGTTTGGGAGTTAGAGCAGTTCCTCTAAGCAAACTAGATCCTTAAACTTGAATTTAAAGTCTTGGCCTTACAAAATCGCCAAAACATCGGTTTTACCTGAAACTTAGCACCTACGACCGCCTAAACGCACGAAACTTGTAGGAAAACCGAGGACTCAATTGGGTTCGGTTTGGAAGTTAGAGCAGTTCCTCTAGGCAAACTAGTTCCTTAAAAAATTTGAATTCATGGTGTTGATGCCCCAAAATCACCAAACGGTGTGAGTTTGGAACGAAACATGACACACACAACCGCCTAGGCACAAAAAACTTATGGGAGAAGACGAGACTACAATCGCGTTCCCAGTTTGGTAGTTAGAGCCAGATTTCACTCTAGGCAACCTAGTTCGTTAAAAGCTTCGAATTGAGGTGTTGATGCCCCAAAATCGCCAAGCGGGTTCGATTGTACGGAACTTTACCACGACCGCCTAGGCACGAGAGACTTGTGGGAGAAGACGGGGCTCTAATCTGGTTCTCGGTTTGGAAGTTAGAGTCGGATTTCGGTCTAGACAATTTCGTCCCTTAAGAAATTTAAATTCGAGATGTTAACGCCCCAAAATCGCCAAACGGCGTCGGTTTAACCTGAAACATAGCTTTACGACCGCCTAGGCACGAGAGACTTGTGGGAGAAGACGGGGATCGAATCGGGTTGCCGGTTTGGGAGTTAGAGCCGGATTTTGGTCTAGGCAAGCTAGTTCTTTAAGAAATTATAATTCAAGGCTATGTAGCACGGACACGGACACGGACACGGACACGCGAAAACGCAATTTTTCAAAAAATAAGGGACACGACACGTTGGGGACACGTTTAATAAACATAATTTTATTTATTTATTATATGTCTAAAATAAAAATAAAATCATTAATTCTTATACAATTACAATAATAATAAAATTAATAACATAATTTTAAATTTTTTTTAATAAAAATGAGTTTTTTAAAATAAAAATAATTTATTTTATGAATTTTAAGTTAAAAAAAATAAGTATAAAACAAAAGAAAAAAAAAAAAAAAGGAGAAAGCGTTAAAAAAATATAAAAGAAAATAGAGAGAGAGGGAGTAAAGTCAAAAGCGAGGCCGATCGAGAAAAGGAGGCGAAAGGAGGAGAGGAGGAAGAAAATGAAGAGGAGAAAGAAAGGCCGAGGCGATGGAGAGAAGAAGGAGAAGACGAGAAGAAACAGAATACCTCAGCGTCTTGGATTGATCTGAAACAGGTTAGGTTTCTCTCCCTCGATCTCTTTCTCTCTCCTCTCCTCCCTTGATCTCTTTCTCTCTATGTTTCTGTCGATCTGTTTCTCTGTCCCTGTCGATCTCTTTCTCTCTTTCTCTGTCTCCTCTCCAACAGTTAGGGCTTTTCAATCCACCTCAGGCGTGTCCGGAAAGTGTCCCGCCGTGTCCATGGCGTGTCAGACTGGAAGATTTCAAAAAACGAGACACGTTAGAGAGTGTCGGACCGTGTCTACAGCGTGTCCGGCAGCGTGTCGATGTCCATCCACTTTCGTCTGCGGGGCACAGGGGCGTGTCGGTGCTTCATAGATTCAAGGTGTTGATGCCCTAAAATCACAAAACGGCGTCGGTTTGGCACAATACTTTGGACACACGACCCGAACTGAAGACTTGTGGGAGAAAGGCAGTACTCAATCGGGTTCGGTTTGGAAGTTAAGTCGGATTTCCTCTAGGCAAACTAGTTCCTTAAGAAACTTGAATTCAAGGTGTTGGCCCTAAAATGCCAAAAGCGTCGGTTTATATACGAAACTTGGCACACCATTGCCTAGGCCACGAGAAACTTGAGGAGAAGACATGACTCAATTGGGTTCCCAATTTGGGAGTTAGAGCAATTTCACTCTAAGCAAACTAGTTCCTTAAGAAATTTGAAGTCGAGGTGTTGATGCCCAAAATCACCAAAGCGGCATGAGTTTGGAGCGAAACATAGCACACATGACCGCCTAGGCATGAAAACTTGTGGAAGAAGCGGGGCTGTCGAGTTCAGTTTGGTAGTTAGAGCAGTTCACTCTAGGCAACTTAGTTCATTAAAACTTCGAATTGAGGTGTTGATGCTCCAAAATCACCAAGCGGGGTTGAATTAGCGAAACTTGGCTGCGACCGCCTAGGGACGAAGACTTGTGGGAAAAGATGAGGCTCGAATCGGGTTCGGTTTGGGAGTTAGAGCCGGATTCGGTCTAGGTAAACTAGTTTCTTAAGAAATTTGAATTCGATGTAATGCCCAAAATCGCCCCAAAATCTCTAAAAATTATACCATTCATAATAAACTAGCCAATTTAGGTTTAGCGTCATTAAGGCCTTCAATTTTAGATTATAGAAATCTGTGAAATTCCTACGGTCAATAGATATGAACCTAAAAATCATATTAAACACATAATAAGCATTCGAATTTACAAAGCACGTAAATAACATTCAAAACCAATGATTAAAAGGGTTGTCACAAGATCAATATTGTTTACCAACAACAAAATGTTTACTGGATTTTATAAATCAGAATGGGAAAAATGGATAATCAACTTAAGTCACACGGCTCCATAAAAGACAACTTTGAGGGCAGAACTTAATTTATATGACACAAAATACAACAATTATTTCGTTGTGGTGATAAAAATACATACACAAGAATAGTAAAGAGAATCAAATTCTACAGATATAAGTTGAGAATTCAAACAACTAAATTTGGCACAATTAATTTGTATATATGTAAATATATAGCACATATTATGTATGTAAAATTACTAACCTTGTCAATTGTGGCGAAAATGGATATGTTCTTGAAATCCCTGGACCTGAGCCATGACCTCCCAATCCCCAGCCGCTGAATCAGCACAAACGACATCACTCACATGGTAGAATGATGTTGGAACCAAGTTTCATAAGGCTCATTAAGGGTGATGACAGCGCCAACACCAAGCTGCTTCAACTGCAGAACATCCTTAGGGAAGATACTGTTTAAAAATCAAAATATAAATAAAAACTCAAATCAATAAATCATGATCCCTTTAATTTAAGCTCACATTCCATCTGTGCACCAAGAACACCAAGAAAATGAAATGTAAAGTAGTTGCATTGGTCAAAGTTTCACAAAGCTCTTCATTTTCTCCAATTCAGATAATCAGAATTCTCCAATAACAGGCCCCATTATCCCATCTTTTTCCTACATTTTCTCCAGTAACTTAAATGCAAAGGAATTCTATTTTCTCAACAACCAAATGAATCATGAAGAACAATATTAAAGCTCTACTGAACTACTTCACTTTTCAATTCTTTTGTTTTGTTTTGTTTTTTTTTTTTTTTTTCCAGCAACCAAACAGATCAAAGAAAAACAACTCCAGAAACTATTACATACAGTGACAGTCATACAGGGTCTTTATTTTCTCTAGTAACTGAAACACATAGCAATTCTATTTTCTCAACAACCAAATGGATCAAGAAGAACAATTCCAAAAAGCTACTAAACTACCACCCATTAAAACAACACAAAAAATCCTTCTTTTTCTTTGTAGTCCTCCATTTTCCCAGCAACCAAACAGATCAAACAAAAACAACTCCAGAAATTAAAACATACAGCAACAATCACAGTGATATAAACACAAGACCAAAGAAAACACAAAAAACAGATACAACAACATACACAAATATACATACATATATATATATATATATGAAGGGACTTAGAACCAAAACCTGATCAATTTGGTCCCACCATCTGAACTCAGCGTGAATCTTGTTCCGGAAAACATTGTACAGAAGGGTCGGGTAGAACAGGATCCGAGCCCAGCTCCGACTAGCGCTCTCTTTGAATCGACCCGAACAATCATTCTTCCAGAAACACGGTCGTCACTGTGATTGTAACTCCTTCCATCAGATTCAACCTCGTCCAACTCTTCGATCTTCATGTCACCGATCGTAACAGAAATTCAAACAAAACCACAACACTAACTCCGATTCTGATCAAGACAACCGCGAAACCTCTAAAACCTAATGATTCGATAATTGGGGATGGAATTTGAGTGGTTGAAAAACCCTAAATCGAATTGGGTGAAAAATACATTGATCGGAATCGGAAAAAAGTGGATTCAAGTGTAAGGAGACGGAAGAATTGCTTGCGGATGTGAGCTTAATCGTAATGAGGAGACAGGCGGATAGAAAGTAAAAGGAACATTTGTCTCCGTTGCAATTTTGTGAGAGAAATGTACCGTTGGGCGGGGGCGGGGGCGGGGGTGAATATAGCCGTTGGGAGAATACAAAACCATAACAATTAAGGGGTTCGGATCCTCAAGAGCTGGATCCGACACGTGTCTCACTAATGGAGTGAAAGGTTAAGATTAACTCTCGTCAAAATGATATCGTTTTTGTGGGAGAAAATTATAAAAAAAAAAAACAATGAAGAAAAAAGGAAAAAATGTGAATAGAATGAGAAATAAGTTTCAAACGGTATCATCATCATGGATTTTGATCTGTGAGATCTAAATAAATAAAAAAGAAGATTAAATTGATTCGATAATAAGATTGTTTCAGATCTGTATCATCATCATAAATCATCAAAAGATCGAAGAAAAAATTTGAGCAGAATGAGAAAAGAGGCTTCAAACTTCATCATCATCAAAAGATTGAAGAAAACCCGTGAAAAAAAATGAAAGAGGCTTCAAAAGATTAAATCGATTTGTCGATAATAAGATTGATTGATTTGTATCTCATTATCATCATCATCATCAAAAGATTGATCTAGATATGTATTTTTATATGCACATATATATATTCTGAGACCTGTGAAGAAGATTAAATCGATTCGATAATAAAATTGATTCAAATCTTTATCATCATCACCATAAAAAGATTGATTCGGATATGTATTTCTATATGCATATATGTATATTCTGAACCCATAGTCGAGCACCAAAGATTGATTCGATCTGTATCATCATCATAAATCGTCGTCATCATCATCAAAATCAAAGTGAGCAACAAAATCAGCAGATCAGATCAACGGACATGAAGATCGGCGGAGGAAATCGGTGACAGAAGGTCTTCCATGGCTGACTTGAACAAGGGATGTTCATCATCATCATCAAGGGCTGATTTGTGAAGCACTAGTGTATAGATCAAGAACAAGAATCACTCACTATCTACTTGAATTAAAAGATTTCTAAAATGAAGTAGAGTCTCAACTCAAAATCAAAGTTCTGTCCCTTCTCTTGCTCTGGTCCATTCTCTCTCTATCTCAAACTCTCTCACAAATTAGTGAAAGCGAACCCAGAAAGTTGATTTCTGTTTGTTGTTGTTGTTGTTGTTTTTTTTTTTTTTTTTTTTTTTTGAAATTACTAACCAAAGTGACGTCGTTTTGGATAATTTATTTTATTTAAAAATTATTTTTTTTAATATTTTAATGTTTTTAATATTTTTAATATTTTTTAAATATTTAATTTTTTGTTTTTAATTTCAAAAAAAATTGGATCGCCATATATATCTAAACCATAACAAATTATTTGGCCAATACTTAAAAAAATAACAAAATTTATTTTTCAAAAAAAAATAATAAAAACAATATTTTGATTAAAAAGTTTTTTAATTGAATTTTGAATTATGTGTTTGCTTCTGATTTAAGTGTGGGGTTATGTTCTGAATTTAAAATGTTTACAAAAAATGAAATAAAAAATAAAATTTTCTTAAACGTTTTTAAATATTTAAAAGAAATGAATCCGAAAAATTTCAAAATACAACTCAAAATTCAAAAACTTAAAACTCAAAATACAACTTAAAACTCTTTCCAAAACTCAAAATTTTTTTCAAAATTTAAAATTAAAAAACTCAAAAATATTTTCAAAACTCATAACCAAACAAATTTTTATTTTTTCAAAACTCAACTCATAACTCCACACTTAAATTCACAATTTCACATTTAAATCATAATTATAAAATTAAACTAAACGGATTTTACCTTTAACTCTTACACTCACTAATACACCTTGCACATACTCACACCTCTCTCTCTCTTATAGAGATGAAATTAAAATTTTATTACTACAGGGGTTAAAAGATAAAACAATATTTTTTTACTGTATAAACAAATACACATATTTTTTTACCGTATAGACAAATACACATATATGTACAGTATGATATATAAATGATATATATACACATAAAAAAAATTTAAATATTATATAAACAATCTCTAATAGAATGAATAAATTTTTTTCTAGAAAAATAATAGAGAATAAAATATGAGAAAATAGTGGGGTATATATCTTTTATACTAAGACACTATTTTATTTATAAAATAATATATATATATATATTTTGCCGATCAAAAAAAAATATATATATATATTTAGAAGTACTATGGCAAATAAAATTTTCACAGTGACAGAGAGGTCATGACCCCTCATAATCTTCTCCTAGTTCTATCCATCACACATATACTCACTTCATTAAATGAATTCGAAAAATTTCAAAATACAACTCAAAATTCAAAAACTTAAAACTCAAAATACAATTTAAAACTCTTTCCAAAACTCAAAATTCTTTTCAAAATTTAAAATTCAAAAACTCAAAAATATTTTCAAAACTCATAACCAAACAAATTTTTATTTTTTCAAAACTCAACTCATAACTCCACACTTAAAATCACAATTTCACATTTAAATCATAATTATAAAATTAAACTAAACGGATTTTACCTTTAACTCTTACACTCACTAATACACCTTGCACATACTCACACCCCTCTCTCTCTCTCTCACATGTAGAGATGAAATTAAAATTTTATTACTACAGGGGTTAAAAGATAAAACAATATTTTTTTACCGTATAGACAAATACACATATTTTTTTACCGTATAGACAAATACACATATATGTACAGTATGATATATAAATGATATATATACACATAAAAAAATTTAAATATCATAAAAACAATCTCTAATAGAATGAATAAATTTTTTTCTAGAAAAATAATAGAGAATAAAATATGAGAAAATAGTGAGGTATATATCTTTTATACTAAGATACTATTTTATTTATAAAATAATATATATATATATTTTGCCGATCAAAAAAAATATATATATATATATTTAGAAGTACTATGGCAAATAAAATTTTCACAGTGACAGAGAGGTCATGACCCCTTATAATCTTCTCCTAGTTCTATGCATCACACATATACTTAACTTCATTCTTTTAATAAAAAAAACAAAAATAAAATAAAATTTATCTTTATATTTTTAAATTTATTTTATTTTATTAAAATATATTTAATATTTAATATACAAATTCTATTTTTATAGAATTGATATTGTTCTGAAAATATATTTAAAATTTTAAAATGCAACTAATATTTCACATATTTAATGAAAATTTAAATTAATAATCTAAAATATATAAAAATTTATAGAATTAAAATAATTTGTATGATTTAAGTTAATATAAATAATAAAATTACTTTTCTAATTAATATATATATATAGATATATATTGGTAGGAGAAAACGTTTAGAATAATACTAATGTAAATAAAAACATATTAATTCAAACCATGCAAATAATAATATAATAAAAAAAAAATAATGGCCATGTTTGATCCCACACACAAAGTAAGACTTGCACCCACACAAATTAAACTTACACTTCATACATACTAGACTTGTATCCCTACACATATTAGACTTGCATCCCACACCCGACATAGATTAAACTTGTGTCCCACATATATTAGACTTGCATCCCTACACAAATTTTTTTAGGTAAGTAAGTCATAAAATAAAGACAATGAAATTTATAAGTTTATAAGGGGCATACCCCAGGGATGCCTAACAAATAAATAAAAACGATTACATAACCAACGTAAACTACCACTACATCCCTAAGAAAGGGGATAATCAAGAACAACAAAAAACAAAATAACCCAACTCTTACATATATCATTTTTGTCCCCAAGTAATCCCTATCATCAAAGATAATAGATGGGAACTTGAGGTGAATATATGGGCAAAGATACAAATAAATACCACAAAGCTTATAAACCACAAACACACTCACAAAGCAACAACCTGGCCGAAACCAAGATGATAACCAACCCCACATGCCCTCGGTCTCTCTTGAGATAAACATATGGAATCAATAAGCGTCCCTCCTCACGGTAGTGACATCCAAGCCACTTAACTAAAAGGCTTGACGGAGGAAAAATATACCCCGAGAAATCCCAACAAAGCCACATGAAGCTAGCACGATCGGTAACCATAAGCCACGGTCTTGGGAGTTGTGGTGAAAAACAATAACTCCTGACAACCAACTAATACATAGCCAACAAAATCATGAAAGCATTCATCACATCCCTAGTCCCTTCTTTGGTAGATCCACAAGCCTCAAACCCCTACGGTGTGCCCTTCACTCCATGTCAAGCGTGTATCTGATTAATTAGGATGGGTCACATGAAGACAAGTAGTAACGAGAAAATGATAGCTATCCTTCCGCTCATCTCGGTCTCTAACTTCGGCTAGTTATCGAACCACTATTCCCCATGCGGTGACTCTCCAATCACTCTTGGCGGAGATGGCTCAAAACCACCCTCATATTGAGTCACATGAAGATCACACGATCAATTATCATGAAATAATCAACTATAAATGATCTGTGCAAAGTGATTAAACAAAACCAAACAAACCCTTAAAAACATACCAATATTGCCAAAAGCCCTCCTACAAATTGAAGTCTCACGGATGTCCCAGATGTCCCAAAAAAATGGTGGGTCACCACTCAACTTCATTGAAATCAAAATTCCTCGGCTTCACCTAAGCCTTCCCTACGAAAAAAGGACCTTGGGCCTATTTAATAATATATCCATGAAGTCCAAAATGGAAAAAGATGGCCCACATGCTAAAACCGGCACTTGCCCATTGATTTCAGCCAACAAAGTCCACGTAGTTGGTTCAACTTGAAACTCTTATCACTAAAGTTTTGAGTTTCCCACCAAAACAATCCCATGTAATTGTAGACACCCCATTTTGACCTGTTCTAAGACTTGGGCACTTTAGTTTGACCATCCTCACTAGAAAAATCAAATTGAAATTTTAATCCCAAACCTCACCCATATTGGTCATCACTAATTTGTAGTATTTTATAATTTTCCATAATTTGGTGTGGTGGTACATAGTTTAAATGTTTTGTTTGGATATTTGATAAAATGAAAATGATAAAAAAATATAAAAAGAAAAACATGAATAAAACATAAAAAAAATAGAAAATCAACAAAAGAAAAAAAAGTTGGTGGAAGATGAAATGGGGCGGTGGTGGAGTATTTTAAAGAGAAAGTGAGTGTGGGTGGAAACTTACACACATGGGTAGGGGACCTGACATTCTTGATTGGATAGCATTTTAGGGTGGGTGAGGTAGAATTTCAAAAAGGAGATACACATGCAGTTGGGGCCTCTCTCGTGGGTGAATAATGTAAAAAAGAAGCGGTGAGAAGATGAGAGAGAAAGATAAGTGTATGATTAAAGAGGACACATGGGCAATGGGGCCTGGGATCTGAAAAAAAAAGAAAAAGAGAACACACATAGACTGATTGAGCTAGCTCTCTCTCTCTCTCGGCTTGAAAAAAGGAAGAGGAGAGACACCACAGATGGAGACAACACCCAAAGGGCTCTCTCTTCTCTCTCTAACATTTTCTCTCTTTGATGCATACAGACCCAACCATAGAGAACCCACGAAGGACACACAGATTTTTGAGAGGAAGAGACACAGCACGGGTTATCTCTCTCTCTCTCTCTCTCGGCTTGGAGAGGAGACCATGCACACAACACACACACGATAGCTCATACACACACACACCACTAACTTCATCTTCTCCACACACACACGGCTATCACATCTTGATACACATGCTGGCCAGGGAGTTACACACACCATACACCATTCACATACAACACGGATACACAACTCACTCCCCCTATCACACACTCACGGCACCATTCACACGGCAGACCTAGCAAATAGACAACACACACACACGGTTTAGAGAGAGAGGACACACTCCACACACTATTCACAACGCACACATAGCAGACACCTTTCACAACACACCCACATCACCCAAGACACCATTCACACACACACACACGGTTTAGAGAGAGAGAGAGAGCACACACACCATACACAGACACAAAACACACACTACACCCATCTCTATCTCGCTCGGCAGTTGGCATGCGGACCAAACCCAGCTCTCTCAAAATGAAAAACAACACAGTTCTCTCTCTCTTTCTCTCTATATATATATATATATATATCAGCAGCAGTGGTATTATGGAACGGTGGAGTAGCAACATGGGCACCAGTTTGGCTCTCTCTCTGAAACTAGCTCTCTCTCTCTCTCTCTCTCTATGACTCTCTCTTTAGGTCTCGGTGGGAGGAAGAAACAGCAGCAGCGGCGGAGTGGCGTTTGTGAAGGTGTGCATGGATGGGGCTCCTTACCTTCGTAAGATGGACTTGAAGATATACAAGAGCTACAATCAACTCTCTGATGCCTTTGGAGAAGATGGTGCATTGTCCTTGTGAGTCCTTCATGGTGGTGCATGGTGTTGTGTTGCGTTGCATTGTGTTGAAGTATTTCCCACTGAACAGCTTTTGGTTAATAAGTGTGAGATGATGATGGAGATTATATATATGTTATATCTATAATATTTGAGTCAGTCATGGGTGGAAAATATCTGTCATGTTTGAGTGGTGGGTGGATAATATTTGTTATATGTATGATGTTTGTGTGGATATATTTCCACATAAAGTCCCTAAAAATGTTTGAGAGACTCAGATGGGCCCTTTATTGAAGATGAGTTTACATGGGCTGAGACCTGTTGGATTAAAAGAAAAATGGTTATTTATGGTGGTAGAATTAAAACGTTGGTCTTCATAATTTTGGGCTTATTTGTTGGGCTCAATTTCGATGGAGAAAATGAGTGGAATATGCGATTAAGTCTTGAGTTGGGTTATTACTTGTGGACACGTTGTTCCTCAAAGTACATTAAGTTTTTATTTTATTTTATTTTATTTTTATTTTGAGTGTTTGTGAGGATTTTATTTTATTCATCTCTCTCGGATCTGTAATAATTCAAGTATTGTAATAATCCCCCACTCCACTTCTTTCTATCCCATTCTTTAATCGCTTTTCCTAACTGTACATATGTATATATCTGACATGCCATGCATATCCATGCTTTACATTCATGTCTCATGCATTAAGATTCGACTACATTTACATGTGTGGATTTAATCAATTCTTACGTGATTCTATCGCTACCTCATGTTATTGAGATGATTCACATGCCATATTTTAGAAAATTTGAATCTTTAGTGCATCTCATGAGTGAATTGCATTAGGATTACGTATATAAGATCATGCATATTTTACTAACTTTGTTTTGTAGTATTCGAAGGGCGTCGGTCAATATGTGAGTTTTTATGCTTTAGCATCCCATACGTGTGTGTTTTTCTTGCTATGTGTTAGCATTTTACCATGAGACTACTTGTTTATTTGATATAACTATATGAATGCACGTGGATGAAGGCTTGTTGATTGAATTGGAATGATTCAGCAGATATGCGTTTTAAGCCCACTTTGCGTTGGCAAATTCACAAACTTTAAGCCCACTTTGTCAAGTGGCAAATTCAAACCCATTTTCACAAACAAACATGAAATTGAATTGTTCCAATTTGAGCAAACTAGTCATACTTGTATGCTTCACATAGTAAATTTTAGGATTTACTAAATAATCGAACATGAACATATAAAGAAAATAAAAAGTCATATCATGGTTTAGTAGAGGCCAATCTTTTGATCGGGTGAGTAGGGTGCTCATTATTGACCTTCCCTCTCATACCTAAGGTTAAAGCCAAGCATCCTTAGTTCTGACGAGCAGTGGCCTTGGCGAGTCATGGGTTTCCTAATCTCCCAAAATATTAGGTGGCGACTCGAGATCGATGATGATCCATTTTTGACAAAATTGCAATAAAATGGATTTTTAATAAAAGTTGTCAAATCTAGACTCTCATCTCGTTTTACATTACACTCGTGAGACTAGATCAAAGAGATCTTGAGGTCGAAGCTGTTTAACGTCTTGGTACCTCCGGGCATATTCTGATGATGGTCTGTAACTATACAATATCTGTTGGCACATCAACTGCGGTTGCTCACTTTACCCAACGTGGGTGAAACACCCAAGGCGATCACGCTATACGCTACGCATAGACAAACATCATACTCTCCAAACCGTGTCTTTGTAGAAATATTAGCCTCCGCTAGTGTAGCGGCTGCGCGAAACCATTTACGGCGAGCCATAGTAGCGGCGATGGCACCACCATGGAACACCCACCAAATAGATTCGAAGGACGACAAAAACCCAAAACCAAAGCTCCACCAACCTTGCAACCAGTTTAGCACCAGCTTAAGAAACCCAGTGATGCCCCATCAATGCTTACGGCGAAATACCCATGCGCTTGGTACCCAGCTCAAATCGTCGGTGTCGGACAGTCCTTATACCAGTACCACCCAGCTTCACGAAGTCCCTTAGACAAACGTATATCACTCCAAGCTCACAACCACATCACCAGCGATGATAGGCCGAACAAGATGACCAGCAAACCAAAGCTAGAGATCAGTTGTACCTACCATCATATACCAGACAACCACAAACGAGCTCGCCTGAAACCTTCTCCAATCAACTTGAAGCAATTGTAGCGGCGTTGAGCATCAAAGACCAATGCCTTCGATGCAAACCTGCTTGTAGCAATGGCCGAAGTTTGAACAGCGGGAACAACATGAGTTTTACACGAGTTAGATATGAACTCAGCACCCAAGTCATCTACAAGACCTTGAAAACCACCGGAGTGACACCACCTCATGACCAGAAACCGTCAAAACATACATAACTAGTGACCATCAAGACCGATGATCTCCAATATCCACACCATGATCAGAAACTATAGTTCCTAAACATCTCAATCACACCAATGTTTCCCGGGGGGGATTTTCTCTCTCTAGATTCTAGAGAGAGAAGCTCATACTTTATTCCCCTTCTGCTTGGACCCCCTACACAAATTCAACTTGCACTCTACACTAACTAAACTTTCACCTCCACATAGATTCAACATGCACGCCAACATATACTAAACTTGCACTGCTACACAAATTTGACTTGCACACCATACAGAATAGACATACACCTTACACATACTAAACATGCCCCCCCACAGACTAAACATCGTCCCACATAGATTAGATTTGCACCCTTACACAAATTCAACTTGCACCTTTCATAGATTTAATTGCACCACACACAGACTAGACTTGCACAACTACAAAGATTTGACTTGCACACCACATAGACTAAACTTACACCCTCACACAGATTCGACTTGCATGCTAACACAGACTAGACTTGCACCACTATATAGATTTGACTTGTACACCACACATACTAAACTTGCACCTACACATAATGAACATGTACCCCCACACATAATAGACATGCACCCTACAAAGTACTTTATATATATATATATATATCTGAGTTATTTATAAATGGAAAAGATATTACAAAAGTATTTCTAACATTTTATATTATTTTTTAAAAATTAAATTTTAAATAAAAATATTATTTTATTTGTTAAGAAAAAACGTAAAGACTAGTAAAAATATTAAATCAAATTATACAATTAATATAAAAATAATATTCAATCATACAAATATTATTTTCCTTAAAAAAAAAAATAGAATCATATGAAAATGAAAATGATATTTTTTTATCAAGCTATTTTTAATTTTTTTTTAAAAAAAATAAAAGACAAAATTTAAAAATTCAACCAAACAGTTTATGTTTCAAACTTAAAAATAGTTACAAAAATTAGTTTAAAAAAAATTAACCGCACAATATATTTCAATTTTATAAATAGTTATAAAAATAGTAAAAATTAATCACAGGAAAAAAAAGAAAAAAGAATTCACATAATATTGTAGACACTCCATTTTGACCGGCCCTAAGACTTGGGCACTTTTGATTACTCGATGATGATAATCAGAATGTGTTTCTCACAAAATTATCATTAAGAGAGCTTGGAATTTGAGCTTTATTCCTAACCCTAAGTCTATATTAGCCAAGTGTTTAAGCCTCGTCCCTCGGAGTGAAGTGGGACCAAACCAGAGCGAAACAAGACCGAACTGGAGCAAAAACGGACAAAATCCACCCTAGTCGGTCGACCGGTAGCACCATTGCGGGCACAAAGAGTGTCTTTGTGCCCGCGGACGCAACTTGCCTTACCGCGGTCGCGACCTATTCACATTGGGCGAGATTTTTTTATTGTGTGGGGCACTTTGTGATATTATTTCTTACCTGTTTTTGCACCAAATGCATGCCTACTCATCTTCCATTGACTAGTGCTTGAGCCAATGAGGATAATGCTCCATTTTAGTGCCTCATTAGCTCCATTATCTTCCCTAAATGATCCACTTTGTATTCCACCATTGCTCCACTAGCATTGCCTATATAATGAGAGCTCTAGTCTTGAGTTTGAGGAGATGAATTAGAAGAGAAGTGTAGAGAGAATACTAAATTTGAGTTAGAATTTGAAAGAAAAAAAAAGAAGCCTTGAAAGCAAGAGAATTGTCTTTCCAAATTAGTGAAGTTATAAAGCCTCTATACATCTCATATTTCCTTGCAAACACCACTTAAGAACCAAGTCCTAAAGCTTTGATCAAAGTGAGAGTAGTCTTGCTAAGTTGAAGAAGATTAAACAGTGATCATACACTTGTCCAAAACATTATTCTAAGCTCAAATTCGAAGCTCTTGAATTGAGGATTGAGATCAAGATTCACAACATTGAGGGTGATCAAGATGAAGTTTGGAAATCGAGAAGTTCAATCTTTCTTTGGAAGGTGAATTTCAAGTCTTTCATTTTCTTATATTTTCTATTTCATAATTATTTTCTTACTTTTTATTTTATAGTGTTTTGTTGTAATCTAATTGGAAGTAGTTAGTTTAGTTCATATTTATTTCTTACTTCATGTTTTAAAGTGTTTTGTTGTAATCCAAGTGGTTAGTTTAGCTCATATTTATTTTCTTATTTTTTATTTCATAGTGTTTTGTTGTAATCCAAGTGGTTAGTTTAGTTCATATTTATTTTCTTGCTTTTATTTCATATTATTTTGTTGTAATCTAACTAGAAGCGGTTAGTTTTCAATTCTTTCATTTTCTTGCACTTTCAATCTTATAGTCATTTTCTTGTTTTAAGTTGTATATTAGTTTTGTTGTAAGCTAACCAGAAGTGGTTAGTTGAGCCGCCTACATATTTCTTGTTTGCTCTTTTCTCGGTGTTGCAACAAAATAGGTTTTACTAGGCCTAGGTTGGATGGTTAGCTTATTTTTGATAAAACGGCATAATCTTCTGATGTTGACCAATTTTCGGTGGTTTCCAAGGCGTGTGAAGCTTCTATTTTGTTTTTTATTTATTTATTTTTTTTATTTGAGTGTTTTGTGAGGTTTTTATTTTGTTGTAATATTTTCCACCTCCCTCTCTAATTTGGTTTGTAATTATTCTTTCAAGTGTTGTAATAATTCCCGCTCCGCTTCTTTCTATCCTATTCTTTTACTTGCTTTCCTTAGCATAAGCATAATATTTTGTTTTTAATCATATCCATGCTTTGCATCCATCTTTTATACACCTTCATTTGGCTAAGTTTGCATTTGTGGTTTTAATCAATTCTTATGTGATTATGTGCACTACCTCATATTCTTGAGATGATTTATACGTCATATCTTAGAAGTCAAATCTTTAGTTGCATTTCATAAGTGAATTGCATTAGAATTGTGTATATAAAGTCATGCATAGTTTTCTAACGTTGTTTCGTAGCTATGTGCGGGACGTCGGTAAATATGTAAGTTTTTCATGCTTTAGCATCCCACTTGTATGTGTTTGTTTACTATGTTTAAGCATCTTACCATATGGCTACTTTCTTGCTTGATGTAATTGTATGAATGCCGGTGGATGAGATTATGTAAGCAATTTGGAATGATGTTGATTTTCATGATTGTAAACTCAATTTCTTTTAGTTGTACATCTTCAAAACTCTTTTAAAACATATGAAATCACATTGTTCCAAAATGAATGGCATAGTCTATACTTGTATGCTTCACATAATAACTTTTAGGATTTATTTAATAATCAGAATATGAACATATAAAGTTAATAAAACTCATATCATGGTTTAGTAGAGGCCGATCTTTAATCAGGTGAGCGGGGGTGCTTAATTAATAACCTTTCCCTCTCATACCTAAGGTTTTGAGCGAAGCATCTTTGGTTACGAGGAACAGTGGCCTTGGCACAAGTCACTATTTTCTAATTTTCCTTAAATGACTCTAAGATCTGGTGATGCAGTCCATTACTGGCAATGGTTTTGCAATAAAATGGATTTTCTATAAAAGTTGCCAAATCTGGACTCTCGTTTATGTTTCACATTGTACTCGTGAAACTAGATCGAATAAATCGAGGGCCCGAACTGTTTAACGCGCATAGGTATCCTCGGGCATGTGACAGTTTTTGGTGACTCCGTTGGGGATATTAAGAAATCTTGACTCAACCTCCATGATATGAATTTTATTTTCAATTATATATTCATTGCATTACATGCATTGGTGCACTTAAAGTTCCTGTGTTGCCCAGATTTTGATGGGAGTGTAGGCAAACTTTTCGTAACACTATACCTATCTCTACGTTACTTTAGAGGCCTTGTGTTATAACTTTTTGAGATCTGTCAAAAAGGTAACTTTGCCATCTAAGGTTCTCAGACTTTGAAGAGAGGCTATATTGACTATTCTGATTTCCTGAGATCTTCATTGGTTATTACCCAAATGAGTCTTTCGTAACACCATCTTGACATTAACCCCTAGAGTAGAGCCAACCTTGTGCATATAGTGAGCTATAGTACATTCCAAAATTAGGATAGGGTCCATGTTTGCCTCCTTTTAAGAGTGCTTAAAAGTTGCTTATTTATGCTTAAGTATTAGACCAATCGCCATGCATGTTTGTATGTGACTTTGTCCTTTATCCTTTAGCACTTTGGCCACTATTTTGGGCCTATTTGAGAGTTGCCCAAATTGGTGTAAGTCTATCCCCACATGTTGTTGCATGTTTGCCTTGTATGTTGTCACATACTTGTTGCATATTTGGTGAATTACATGTTATAGCATGCTAGTTCAATTGTGCCTCATTGTGTACTCAATCCATGACATGTTGTTGCATGATTAGGTTGTAATGCATTTGGCATGCATTCTCTCTTTTGGTCACTCAACATGTTGTCACATGTTTGAATATTGTTGCATGCTCACATGCTTGCATGTTTGTTTGCATGCTAATATTGCATACTTAGCTCGCATGCTTAGGTTGCATTTTGCATGCATATCTTGCCTCTTGAATCACCATGATAGAGGTTGGGTCCCTTGTTTGTTTGGTGTGCATTTCATTTAACATTGAAATTGCACACTTGGCCTCTTGGGCCATCACGCTTTGAAATGCGTGATCGGTGGCCCGAGGATCGAGTACCATACTCCCCTGAGTCTTAAACATGATAGGGAGGGTGGTTGTGCAAACATTTGCTTGAAAATGTATTGCCATGCTTTTGTCGCCCTCTGCTTTGTCAAAAGCGAGGGTTCTGCGAGGAAGAGATGGTCGGCCAGACCATTCTCGGTGCGATCGACCAACCAAGGATTGCCGAGAGCACCATTGGTGGTCGAGGACCCACTTTTCCTGGCCGGTGAACCTTCCCCTTGGCTGGTGGTCTCCCCACACCCTCAGGGAGTATTTCAAAAGCAACTTTGGGACCTGTGCAGGCTTGAGGCATAAAAGCAGTACAACAGAGACTTGTGCATGGTGGTGGATTTTGGCGGCCAAGCACGCATGCATTGGACCCTCTTCGAGGTTGTTTTTACCGCTTTATTAGCTTAGTTAATTTGCTTAACTAGTTAAGTGGTGTAACTATTTAATTGGCTTGTTAGTTAGTTAAATTTGTATTATTCTTTTGGTCCCTTCGAGAGGCGAATTGTGTAATAAGCGTGCGTGTGTGTGATGCATGTCTTCCAACCCCACTTCTTTCTCCTTTTACTTACCTGCTTTTGATGGTTAGTATTAGGACATGTTTTGATTAGCATACTTATGATAGCATGTTTGTATCCGTTCATTTGTATTGCATGCACCGGGTTTGGCGCATCATACTAATTGCATAGTACTTCAAATCTAACTTGAATACATGTCATTTCTTGCATTTCACATGCCATCCATAGATTAGCCGAGCCTATTCTAGTCATTTTGTACTGCGATGCATTAGCCACCTTAACATGGACTTGGATCATACATTTGATTACTAACATGTTCCTTGTTTTGGCTTGGAGTACTAGGTGAGTGTTTATGCTTTAGCATCTCGCATGAGTGTGAATGTTAACATGAAAGCATGCTTGCCATGAGGCTAATTGCTTAGTTGATTTCTTGCTGAATGCACGTGGGTGGAGGTTGGATTGCTTGAGTTGGAACAACTTCGTTGAAATCCGTGTTTTAGCCTACTTGCAGTAGCAAATTTCAAGCTGTCTTTCAAGCGGCGGATATGCAATGCTTTGTTCCAAATTAGGCGATCTAGTCTATACTTTTGTGTTGTCGCATCACATAGTAAGATTAGCTAATTAACGAATAAGAATGCATAATGTTTTCAAAACTAGATATCATGGTCGATGAGGCCGATCTTTGATCGGGCGAGCGGGCTCATAAGTGACCTTCTCAATCGTACCCAAGTTCCCAAGCCGAGGCAACTTTGGTGATGACGGACATGTGGTCTTAGGCAGCGAGTCGGGGTTTCCTAAATTCCCCGTAAAAAAAAATATTTAGGCAACTCAGTGTCAAAGCGATCCATGTTTGGCACTTCTTTACAAAAATCTGTTTTCCAAAACGATTTGTCGAATTTGGACTCTTTGGTGATTTATCAATCTCACATTGCACATTGTGAGATCAGATTAAGCACCGTGACACAAAACGAGTCGAACTGTGGAAGAGCATAGAGGCCGGGCGCGTCCACAATTTTGGCGACTCATTGAGGATTTAGAGAACTTGACTCGAACTCATGATATCTTGTTTTGATTACACTTATGTGTTTCTTTGCATTGCATTTGCATTGGTGCGCCTGGACACAGTGTTTGCCGTCTGCTATTCCTGAACAGTTTGCCGGAGGCTCGCTTTGAGAAGCGTGCCATAAGGCTGACCAGTTATGGGCTCTGCCACGATGGGAACACAAACCCCGATTTTTACCGAGGCACCCTTTTTGACCATTCGACCTAGTGCATATCGGAATCCTTAGTGACTATTCCAAACTAGGACAGGTTGCTTACCCGATTATAGGTTGTTTGAAACTGCTATGTGCGGAGTGAAACCCTAGCTCCTGACAATATAGGACATGGAAACCTTACCCCTCCATAGGGGTGTTTTCGTTCTCACTTGTTTGCTATGTGCTTTTAGAGGGCGTCTCTACAGGAATGCATGTATCAGTTTGCAAGTTTGGGCATCAGGCTTGCGGGCATCAGCATTAGTGTTTTGGGAATCTGTTTTACGAGGTATCGGTTCTGAGCGAGAACTTGTGGCGAGAATGCAGAGGGAGGACACAGTCATTCAGCTTTGCTCATTTTGGTTTTGGTGAAATCAGGCTAAGGTGCTGCCTGTTTTCTCTTTTGCAAGGTAGCCTTGGAACCATAGCCGAAGGCTCGATATCCCCGAGTTCATTGGACTCGATCAGTGAACTTGGGGGATAGTATGAATATGTGATCAAGGGACGAACCACCTGCGAGCGACACTCAGTTTACTCCAAATGTGGCGTATGGCACACACTGTTTTGAGCATTTGTGAATGCTGGTTTTTTTTTTTTTTTGGTACTTTTTGACTTGGGTATAGAGTCGGTCTTATTGTGTTGTATTGAGTCAGTCTTTTTGTACAGAGTCAGTCTTTTCTTACTGAGTCAGTTGGGTTTGTCTTGTTGTACCGAGTCAGTCCTGTTTTGTTGGAGTTGGGTGATTTTGGGGGTGTTACCTCGGACATCACTTGCTTGTTTTGTGTTTATCTTTTCGCTTTCTTTTAAGTTTATTTCTGCCGGGGAGCCAGTTACACCAGGAGATCTAATCGAAATAGCTATGGCTGTCATGTTTTTGTGCATATTGCTATTTTGAGCCTGTTGTGCCAGCAAGTTTAGAATGGAACGGCAGTGCATTTCACCTGCTCTTTTGTGCCTTTAAGTCATTGTATTGACTTAAGTTTTTCAAAACTTTTCGAACAATGTGTTGAAAACAAAGATGAAAGAATTCTTCAGGATTTGCAAAAATTTGATCAAGTGAGAGAAAGAGAGGCATGCTAAGCCCTTAATGAATGAGATCATGCTTGTTAGTGTGAGTACTGGGAAGGATCCCGGCGTGAACCAGATTGGTTCCGCCTTGTCTTGACCTGGCGATGAGAAGGCACAGGAACACCTCGAACACCTCGGGAGGGACCAACGTAATTTTGAATACTTATAGAACTAGCATGGGACTTAGGTTTGAAAACTAAGTTGAGAAATGCACTTTTTCACACTTAAGCTTGAAAATAGGCCATCGGGGCCAAAATCGTGTAACGATCATGAGAAGGCACGGGTAACACCTCAAACACCTCGGGGAGGGACCAATGTAGGTTTTGGAAACTTATGGAACTAGCACGGGACTCTAGGTTTGAAAACTAAGTGAAAAAAGGAACTTTTCTAACACTTAAGCTTGAAAATAGGCCATCGGAGACAAAATCGTTACCTTGATCACGAAGGCCCAAGGAACACATCAAACACATCAGGCGAGACCAATGTATGTTGTGAAAACTTATGTTATGAAAACTTATGTAAATTAAAAAATTTACTTTTTTCACACTTAAGGTTGAAAATAAGTCATCGGGGGCCAAAATCGTATAACTGTCACGAGAAGACCGAGGGAACACCTTAAACACCTCAGGAGGGGCCAATGTAAGTTGTAAAAACTTACGGAACTACCACGGGACTCCCGGTCTGAAAACTAAGTCCAAAAATGCACTTTTCTCACACTTAAGCTTGAAAATAGGCTATCTGGGGCCAAAATCGTGTAACAATCACGAGAAGGCCCTAGGAACACATCAAACATCTCTGGAGGGACCAATGTAATTTGTTGAAACTTATGGAACTAGCACGGGACTTCGGGTTTGAAAACTATGTTGAAAAAGGCACTTTGTTCACACTTAAACTTGAAAATAGGCTATCGGGGGCCAAAATCGTGTAATGATCCGAGAAGGCAGGAACACACAAACACCTCGGGAGAGACCAATGTAAGTTGTGGAAACTTACGGAAATAGCATGGGACTCCCGATTTGAAAACTAAGTCAACAAATGCACTTTTTGAACACTTAAGCCTAAAAATAGGCCATTGGGGGCCAAAATAGTATAACAGTCACGAGAAGCCCCGGGGAACACCTCCAACACCTCAGGAGGGACAATATAAGTTGTGGAAAGTTACGGAACTAGCATGGGACTCCTGGTTTGAAAACTATGTAAAGAAATGCACTTTTCTAACACTTAAGCTTGAAAATAGGCCATTAGCGACCAAAATCGTGGAACAGTCACTAGAAGTCCTGGGGAACACCTTATACATCTCAGGAGGGACCAATGTAAGTTGTGGAAACTTACGGAACTATCACGGGACTCCCGGTTTGAAAACTCTGTGAGAAAAAATACTTTTCTAACATTTAAGCTTGAAAATAGGCCATCGGGAGCAAAAATCGTGTAATAGTGACGAGAAGGCTTGAGGAACACCTCCAATACCTCAGGAGGGACCAACGTAAGTTTTGAATACTTACAGAAATAGCATGGGACTTCTGGTTTGAAGCTAAGTCGAAAAAGGCACTTATTGCACACTTAAGCTTGAAAATAGGCCATCGGGGGCCAAAATCGTGTAACAGTCACGAGAAGGCCCGGCTAACACCTCAAACACCTCGGGAGGGACCAATGTAAGTTTTGGAAACTTATGGAACTAGCACGGGACTCCCGTTTTGAAAACGAAGTCAAAAAATGCACTTTTCTCACACTTAAGCTTTAAAATAGGCTATTGGGGGCCAAAATCGTATAACAGTTACTAGAAGGTCTGGGGAAGACCTCAAACACCTCAGGAGGGACCAATGTAAGTTGTGGAAACTTATGAAACAAGCACAGGACTCTCGGTTTGAAAACTAAGTCAGAAAATGAACTTCTCTCACACTTTAGCTTGAAAATAGGCCATCGGGGAAAAAATCGTGTAACAATCACGAGACGGCCCAAGAAACACATCAAACACCTCGGGCGGGACCAATGTATGTTGTGAAAACTTACGGAACTAGCACGGGACACCCGGTTCTAAAACTAAGTTAAAAAATGCACTTTTTTCACACTTAAGGTTGAAAATAGCTCATCGGGGGCCAAAATTGTGTAAATGTCACGAGAAGGCCCAGGGAACATCTCAAACACCTCAGGAGGGACAAATGTAAGTTGTAAAAACTTACTGAACTACGACGGAACTCCTGGTCTAAAAACTAAGTCCAAAAAGACACTTTTCTCACACCTCAAGATAGACCATTGTAAGTT
The DNA here is from genome assembly GCA_025200525.1 of Camellia lanceoleosa. Classification (NCBI taxonomy): domain Eukaryota; kingdom Viridiplantae; phylum Streptophyta; class Magnoliopsida; order Ericales; family Theaceae; genus Camellia; species Camellia lanceoleosa. The sequence goes on along the minus strand of CM045768.1, from coordinate 85,093,389 downwards.
GTGGAAACTTACGGAACTAGCACGGGACTCCCGATTTGAAAACTAAGTCAAAAAATGCACTTTTTTCACATTTAAGGTTGAAAATAGTCCATCGGGTGCCAAGAAAAGTTAGAGCGAAGAAAAGAATGAAGAAAAAGAAAAAACAAGAAAAAGAAGAAGAAAAGGAAAGAAAAGAATAGCAAAAAAGAAAAGAAAGAAGAACAAAGCTCGCAAGATCGAAAACCCGCATTGGGCGCCTTGGCAAAAGTTAGAGCCTAAACAGTGAAGGTTAAAATACCCGAGTGTACCTTAACCGGAACTACGTAAGGCTTGATTCCCATGTTTGGGATACGTAGGCAACTTCATCTTGAAGTCCAGCCCCCAACGCTTCCATAGCGTCTCAGTCCATGTCATGGCTTTGATCACTTTTGCCTCCTCCAAATCCAAAATCTCGATTGCAGCGACCTGGAATTGCATGACCAAATTCCTCTTGAAGTCCGACCACCAATACCTTCCAGGTGACTGTGTCCATATATTGGTTTAAGCCGTCTTCGACTCCTCCGCTACCAGGGTCCGATCGTCATCAACGGTGACTTACAAAAATGCTGCAGCGTCATCAAACAAGGGGCAACTTTCGTTGCCATCCATTGCCGTAAATTGCCCTAAGTTGCTGTCCAAACCAGGGGCAACTTTCCGTTGCCTTTATCCCCCTTTAAGCCAGGGGCAATTTTCCATTGCCTCCGATCCGAGGTTGCATATCTCGAGGGTAAGTTCCGCTAGTTGGCGTTATTTGTTTGCAAAAATAGTTTTTGAAAATTTTCACTGAGGTTGACTCATTTTCTCGAAAACTGTTTCATTTCCAAAATTGGACCATGTTTGGACCCAAAAAAGGAGAATTTTCAGTGCACACAGCCTGATTCGTATGATTTTCAAATCAAAAATTGAATAAATGTGCTCATCCAACTCTCATCTTTGATCAAAACTGTTTTAGAAAAAACAATGAAAAATGGTCAAAATGACGAACTAGGGGCACGATTGAGTCAGGTCTTCTGTCTTCCCCCCGTTAACGCACTTGCCAAGGAGGCACTCCATCACCAGAAAGAAATGGCTGCAAGCTAGCTGTATTGGGCGTGAACCCACAACCTCTTGTTTACTCGTCAACCACCCTGGGGAGGGATGAAAAATGAGAGAATAAAGAATAGAGAGGTGTAAGCTGAGATAAAAGTGAAGAAAAGGGTTTTTGAGAGAAAAACCCGAGCACGAAACGGCGATGTAAGTATCACAAATCGAAGGGTGGGAATAATACGGGAGGATTTGGCTCCTCGAGATTTGAGGTCTTTTGTAAACATGTCGTGCGTCGTGTCTTTTGATTTGTCGACCTTGATTTTGGCTTGAGTCTTTTCAAGCGTGTCTCGTTGTGTTAGGTCGTGTGCCTTTTGTTTCTTTGTTTGAGTCTGTCTCGCCGTGTCTGTGGTAGGCTCGATACCGGTTGAAAACCCATCCTCTTCAAAAGGTAATAGCTTGTGCTCGAATCTTTGTGCCATTCTCTACATCCGTCAAAGCGGGGAGAAAGGGAAAATTTGGGACATCCGAGTGTGTTTCAACCGCAACCGTGTCAGCTTTGTGATCCGTCTTGTCAGATTGGGGCTATTTGTTCAGGGTTTGCTGTGTGCAGAATGAACCAAATGCTGTGTTATGGGCTATATGCAGATCAATCCCGAGCAGAATAGTCCCCAGCAGAGTATGGGCTGTGTACCCAGTTTTGAGCAGTGGTTCGTATGTGTTGTGTTGCTATTTAGTTGGTTGGTTATCTGATTATTACAGTGCAAGAGTTCAATTGTCAGACAATAGATCATTTTCATTTACATTTGAGGTGTAATATGATGCAATGCAGTGTAAGGTATGAAATATGCATATATATACAAATGTAACACTCTTTTTTAGACCAAAAGTTTGTTTCATCCCATATAATCTTTTCAAGTACAAAGTTTGAGAAAAACAATAGTACTCTATCTACCAAAAAGAGAAAAGTACAAGAAAAGAAAATGAAAGAAAAACAGCAGAAGTCTGTAATCATCATCAATGGCCTCACTCCGGGGGATCCGTCCTTGCCCTCTTCCTGGGCGGAAAGCAGAGCATCGTCGAAGATGTCATTATCGGTCAGGAGCAGGCTGCCCGGCCTCCTCCTCAGAGGCCTCCGCCTCCTACTCGCCATCCCCAAGCTGGAACTGCTGTTGCTCCCCACATGGCCACGCCCCCTGCAGTGCGGGGAATATCCTACCATCCAGTAGAAATGGGAGGTCCGGATGGGCGCCGCCACCCACGGAGGAATCGGGAAGGTGAAAAGTACAAAAGGCAAATGCATTAGTACACGTGGCGGTTTAATCGGTCGAGAATCACGTGTATGAGTCACGATGTGTGAATGCCGTGGCGGTTTATCGGTCACGAAATCACGATGTATGAAATCTGATGTTTGAATCTGGTGGCGGTTTATCGGTCTGAGAATCACGATGTGTGAGTCCCGTGAACAGTTTATCAGATGTTGTGTCGTGTATCAGATTACGCGAAGCAATTTGTATATAGTTTGGGACTATGTCAGAAAGAACATACCGGAAGGCCGTAGAAGGCTAGGAACTCAAAGGTCCGCTGCAACATCCCCGCCATGGAGGCATTGACTCCACCGTTGCGGGTGTACTCGGAAGAAGCTTTGCAAAAATATCGGATGCATCAAATATTAGGAATATCAAATAAACTAAAATCAAATGGTATGTCTGAAATCAAGAATACATCTTTGGAGGCGTCGGGAATACCAGCCAACTCATGACCAACTGGGGGAGGAGCAAAAGGGATCTGGTAGGTCTCCCCACTCTGCCTGTATGTCAGCATGGTAGGCGAGGCCGGGCGGCCCGTCCCTCGTCCCTCTGCACTCCCTCTGCCGTGAGCTCGAGCTCTGTGGCGATCCCCTCGCTCCCACCTGCCCCTAGCCACCGGCGCCCTTGGTCTCTGGCTCGGCTCGGCGACCACCGCTCGAGGCCGCATGATGAAGGTCGGACGTACTCGATGTCGCCCTCGCCTCTGAAGCCGTCAGCCTCCCAGCCGATGGTGTAGTCCGCCATCTGCTCAGCGGTGAAACGCTCGGTGTCCCTCATGTGCTCAGGAGGATGCTCCGGGACTATCTGCTCAGGTAACCCTAAGGTCTGACGCAAGAAGCGCTCACCCAGGTACCAAGCCCGACAGACCGGGCCCTCTAGCAAAATCCGGTAACGCGAGGTCTCGATCGCGCCGGCAAACCGATCTCGCACCAGCGCTGGCAGAGGAGCCCATGGCTGCCAGGTGATCTGAAATCGAAATACAGTTTATTGCCTACTGGTATTGCAAATATACAATGGAAAAGTGAAGCTTAAATGAACTGCAAGTAAAACATACCTCGGCGGGGGTAATGGTGTCAAAATAGCGACGGAAGAAGCTGAAGGTATCACGAGGCCGCCGTGTGCACCTCCCGTCATACTTGGCGTGAGAAGGAGCGACCAGTGAGTCTCTGTCTCGATCGCTCTAGCACAGGAAAGTAGGCATAGACCCTGGCGCAAAAGCAGATGTCGATATGATCATCGGATCTGACAAAATACATAGTAAAGCGAAATAAGCGAGCGTGTGTTGTGCGGTGTATTGGCGAGTGTGCAGTGTGAGCGATTATGCGGTCGATTAATAGCGAGTATGTGTGTCGTGTATGCGATTATCTGACAAGTGTAAAGCAAACTACGATTATTAATGCGGTGTGCGGTCTGAAATCTGAAGCAATGTAAAGCGAAAAAAGCGTACCTCCCAAGCTCGCGGTAACCCCCAAGCAAGCTGTCCATTGCCGTGAAGCCGAGCTCATATAGCGTGAAAGTGGCGAGCCGCGCCACCCGATCATAAGCGCAAGATGTCCCGGGCGTCCACCGGTCTTGTTGAGTAAGCGAACCGCAGTGTTCGCCGGTCGGCGAATAGGGTGGTCCCAGCAAAAACATCAAGCCGCGCATCTTGCTCCACAGCCACCTCGGTCATCGGGCTGCGTCGACAAGAAATTGCACGGGCGCACCTCGAACCAGAATAGCGGACAAAGCACGGGCGTGCAAGAGGCGGAGCGCGCCAAATAAATGGATCTCGGCGGCGATCCACTCATCCATGTCGATGTCGAAGGAATCGGATCACCCCTACCCGTCTTGCGGTGAGCAGAAATCGTAAGGGTCATCGTCATGTCCCCGCGCGGATAGGTGAAATGAATCGGTGGTGTCCACCATCTCTGCCAGGGCGAGAAGAGCTGCGGCGATGGTCGGGTCGAACCCTGCGAAGGAAGCCCGCCTCATCCACGATGTGTCGACCCGCCTCGGGAAGCTCCAAATACCAATCCCGAGCCGAAACATTCCCATACCTGCGAATGGTATGGGAATCTCCCTGTTTACAAACAAATGATTGCAAAGCAATATGAAATGTACAGTTCTGAGGGAACATGTTAAAGTCGATACAAATCTAGCATGCGTGCGTTTTTGATTCAAGCGATTTGGGTTATAGTATCTTTGCGGTGAACTCTGACATGTGATGTGTCGGTGTGTTTGTGAGGTCGACATCTGAGATATGGTACATGTGTGTACATTTTTGAATCCAAGCAAGTGTCAGGTTTCAGTGTACCAGTAGGTGGACTACGGCCTGTGACGTGTCAGTGCTCCTGTGAGGATCAGTGTAAATCTAGCATGCGTGCAAGTTTTCAAAATTCAAGCGGGTGCAGGTGCGGTATGTTTGATGAATTGCCAATGATTGATGTTCTGGCGTGTCTATGTGATTGATCTTGAGTCTAGCATGCGTCCGAAGTTTGATTCAAACAAGTCTGGGACATCGGTGAGTTTGCGATGGAATCTGATGTGTGTGCCGTGTGTTTTGGGTAATTGAGGCTAGTGCAGTGTGTGTGCATGTGTGTCGGTCCTAAGCAGATATCAGTTGTGAAGTTGTCTACAATCAACTACAGTACAGTGTATCAGAGCTAAGCAATTAAAGGTTATAATCAGCTATGGCGATTAACGGTTCTGATCTACATTGCGAAAGTAAAAGCAGAGAGAAGAGGTTACCTCGGAGCCCGAAGGAAGTGAGGCAAGTCGGCTGAAAGCTCGGGTCGAGCCTGTCAAAACCGCGGAAGTGGCGGAGTCCATCTGGCGGAAGCAGGTGAATGGCCGGGCGATAGGGCGCCGGGTCGAATGGTCGCTGGCTCAGCGGGAGGAGCTCGACCCCGGGATCCATCTCGTGATCCGGGGGAGTCCCGATATGTGGAACATCGTCTACCATAGTAGTGGTAGTGGAAAATAGCCGGAAAGGAAAAGGGTGAATCTGAAAAGTCAATGGAAAAGTCAACCCAGGAGGGCCGAAATGGCGAAAAAATTTGGAAGGTGAAAATACACGAAATGTAGAAAATCGAGAACAAGTCGAAAAAGGCGAAAATAGCAAAGAACGCCGAAATGAGATTTCAATCGGTTCAAAATGTCCAAGCAGCGGTGAACCCATGGAATCGGACTGACGAAAAATGGCTTCGAAGAAACGGCGAAAAAGTGAGGGAACAAAGCTCTAGAGAGAGAGAGAGGGTGTTTTCGGTGGAAGAGGAAGTGAAAAATAGGGTTTAGAAGCCCTAGTTTATAAAGCCCGAGGTGAAATGGCAAATCTGCCCCCGATCAGGCATTTTCTGCCGGTCGGCACTATTTTGTGCCGGTCGGCACATTATTGTGCCGGTGGATAAGTTTAGGCAGCCGGTGGCAGCCGGTAGCCTTCCCACCCAGCCGGTGGTGTTCCTAAGGCCTTGTTTTGGCAAATTGAGGAGTTTTTGGTCTTCATAGATCAAGAAAGTGCAAGAAAATGCACCCCCGATGCTCAACCGGCCTCCGTTTTGACTTCGAACCGTGTCTACTATGCGTAACACTCAAATTCAAGCAAAGATCAGATCCTTTTGTATCCTTTTGTCGTTTATAAAGATCCAAAACTTGCCCCATGTGCGTCGCACGCATCCATCACATTGTCCAGCGCATCGTATCGCGCCAGCTTGCACCGCTTTTGCATTGACATGTGGCATGCGTGTCATACTTTCATTTTGCATTTCATTGCATTTCGATGCGTGTGCCTCGTTTTGCATTCATTCTCCATCAAATGAGGTATGTGTGCCTCATTTTGCATTTCATTGCATTTCAAGAATGCGTGTGCCTCGTTTTGCATTTCATTTTGCATTTCATTGCATTTCGAATGCGTGTGCCTCGTTTTGCATTCATTGCATTTCGAATGCGTATGCCTCGTTTTGCATTTCATTTTCCATCAAATGAGGTATGTGTGCCTCATTTTGCATTTCATTGCATTTCGAATGCGTGTGCCTCGTTTTGCATTTCATTTTGCATTTCATTGCATTTCGAGGTACGTGTGCCTCGTTTTGCATTCATTTTCCATCAAATGAGGTATGTGTGCCTCATTTTGCATTTCATTGCATTTCGAGTGCGTGTGCCTCGTTTTGCATTCATTTTCCATCAAATGAGGTATGTGTGCCTCATTTTGCATTTCATTGCATTTCGAGTGCGTGTGCCTCGTTTTGCATTCATTTTCCATTCGATGAGATATGTGTGCCTCATTTTGCATTTCATTGCATTTCGAATGCGTGTGCCTCGCTTTTGCGTTTCATTTTCCATTCGATGAGGTATGCGTGCCTCATTTTGCATTTCATTGCATTTCGAATGCGTGTGCCTCGTTTGCGATCCTTCTCATTTGCATTGGCATACGCATCCCATGTGCGTTACCTCATTGCCCCCTATGGTGCAGCGAGACCTTAAATACGTACGGTCTAGGAGACCTTAAGTCCTTGGAAGGTGCGAAACCTTCACCATATGTGCACGGTCTAGGAGACCTTAAATCCTCGGGAGGTGCAAAACCCTCGGTGCATTAAGATATGCACTTCATCACATTTGGCATGTATCGTATCGCACCGTCTTGTGCATTCGCGTTGTCTAAACGCATCGCGCTATTTTGCGCATCGCGCCGTTTGGCGCACCCTCATTGCACTTCATTTTCCATCCGTTGAGGCACGCGTACCTCATTGCACGCACGTCTCATTTGCCCCATTTGCATCCGCGTGCGTGTCTCATTTGCATCGCATGCACTTAAAGTGTTGTGTAACAGTTGCCTCACCGGGTCTGACGAGACCTTAAACATGCACGGTCTAGGAGACCTTAAATCCTCGGGAGGTGCAAGACCTTCAGTGTGTTAAGTTGCCCCTCATTGCACTTGGCATGCATTCCATCATATTTGTTTCGCACACCTCATCGATTGCCCCATGGTAGTGCAGCGAGACCTTAAACACGTACGGTCCAGGAGACCTTAAATCCTTGAGGGTGCGAAAACCTTCACCATATTTGCATCCCGGTCTAGGAGACCTTAAATCCTCTGAAGATGCAATTCCTTAGGTGTTTGTCGTACCCGAACGACTTTCGGTGGTCTGGTAAAGCCACCTGCCTGTGCTCGCGGTGAGTCCCTAGAAGACCAACTGGGACGGTGAAAACTAGAGTTCGAACGGCTTATGCCTAGAACGCAAAGGTTCAGAATTTTCGAGACTAAAGTCTGGTTTAAATACCCAGGGGGTGTACCCTCGGCTTGAAGTCTGTATGGAAACCCCATAGGTTGAGGCGGCGTGTTTACGCCTCAATTCTGGATACTGAGCCAACCTAGTATATCGCCCTGTTGGTAAGATAGGGAAAACTGCAATTGCAGCCATTGCATCATACTGCATTGTCATGCATCATTCTAAATATTGCATATGTCATGCATTTCAAAAAAAAAACAAAAAAACAACAAACATGCATTCGTCATGCATCATCATTGTAGTATAGTGCATGTCATGCATTCTTTGTAAATATCCATTTCCATTGCATCGTAGTTGCATGCATCCACTGCATCATCTTCCATCTATGGCTTGCGCCTTTCCTTGTTGAGCTTGGTCTGGTATGTGCCCTTACTTTTCACGTCAAAGCATGGTTCATGTGCATCGCGCCTATTCCTTGATGAACTTGGTTTGAGGTTGTGGCACCTTTTCTGTGTTAGACATGGCTGGTATGTGTGCATGCCTTTCCTAAGCAAGATTTGGTTTGGCTCGTACGCCATATCCATTGTACATATTACATTGTAGTGTAGTTATTGCGTCCGGCATTAGGATCATTATTCTCTCCCCAGCGGGTCGTTTCCTCACTTATGTCATTCCACTCAATACTTGTTCTTGTGTCCGTGCGAAGTACTCATAGATCAGACATCGTTCTATGGGAGACGGACTTGTTACCTCCATCAATCTATTTGACATTTGTGTGGTTTCAAACCGTTCCGGTTTGAATCATGATTCAATTGCCCTGTATGTAGTGTCAATTGCATAGTTTCAATTGCATTGCATATTAGTTGCATTATTCATACATAGTTTTGTATATATTGCATATCATTTAGCATTCGCATTGCATATGTCATGCATGTACACTAACAACATTGTACCTGTTAAGTTTACTTTCTTTGTAGGCACGATATTGTATGTCTGACTCATTTGAGGCCGGCAAGCCGGACGAAATTGCGCAGTATTGTATCCTCGCGTGAGGCGTTTGAGAATTGCATAATTCTCTTACATCCTTCTGCATGGTAGTGTAGTTTGGTGTATGCTAGCTTATAAGCTGCATGTGTGCTTCATTCTGACTTCCTTTGCATGATCATAAGTTATGCTCGGCCTTTTGCATCGTCGATTGCATCTTGCCCCGCCTCTGGTATATATCTTATCTGCGGCTTGTATGCTGCTTTGAACTCTGTTGGTTTGATTCCTAAAGGGATACGTGGCGACTTGCGAGTTCAACCATTTGCGCTTTGTATGTTTGTCCAAGTCTTGACCTTGTCAAAAATGGGTCGTCTCACGGGCTTTGACATTCACTCCGTCATCGTTATGACTTTCGAGTTACATCAAAGAGGGCAGCAGAGACACCCCATTTTTTACCGTCCTCAAGACTTGGACGTCACCGTTGGAACACTCGGTGATTATCCATGTTCGTGTTCGTTTGGAGTTCCCGGAGTTCTCAACTCGCGTGCCTTGTCTCAGGACCTCCGAACTTGACCGTTTTGTGTCTGGTTTTGCACCAAACACCTGTGTTTTGCCCTAGAGGGGCAGGGAATGCTTTGTGAGGCACCCCCACATACCACATTTGTGGCTAGAGGCCACCGGTGGTGGTGTTGCCATCGGCACTATATTGTACCGATCGGCACTATTTTGTGCGGTCGGCCTCCTTTTGGAAAAATGACCATTTTGCCTGCCGACCACTTCTGGTTGCTTTATGAGATATTTTCAGGGCAATTTGTATAGTCTTGGTTTCCCTCCATACACGTGTATGGAGGGATGACCCTCTTAGTTAGCTTAGCTTGTAAGCTTTGCAAGCTTTGTTGCCTATAAGGAGGACCACTCCTCTTCTTGGCTAGAGGTTAGAAAATTTTAGACATTTTAGACAGACCAAGCTCTGGTTTTTAGGGTTAGGATAGATACACATCCTATCTCTCTTCTTCCCTCTTGTTTAGTACACTAGGTGTTTGTGTCATACTATTGCACAAAAACACCTAGTGTTTCACCTTCCTTGAGTTCTTGAGGGTCCAGAGGTTTGTTTTGGAGCTTTGGAGCTGGTTTGGTGCTCAAGGAGGCAACCACATCACCATTGTTGAAGAGGTCTACAAGGGTGAGCAAAACTTACTTTATTTACCCCATTTTTGCACTCCATTTTTGCCTAGTTTAAAACAGTTTTTGTGCTTAGTCTATAACACATAAAAGTTCTATTTTTCAAGCCTCTTTATTGTTTATTAAGAGTGTTTTGTGGTTTGAGCAAGTTTGACCACCCTTAAGCCTTGAAAAGGCCACTTTTTGTGCCATTTTGTGAGAGATCCGAGACTTTGGTGTTAGGATCTCTTCACCACTAAAATCCTGAGGGATTTCAGTGGTGAAGATGATGCCTTAGAGTCTCAAGAAGGAGGGGACCACCCCCTCTCCTTAATGTCCTTGAAAAGGGCAAGTTTTGGCCTCCAAAGGAGCACCATGTTTGGTTGTGTTTTGAGCATGTCTTGGCTGCATTTCATGCTTATATTGCCATGATATAACATGTTTCTAAGTTGGTTTAGGTCCCTTATGCATGCTTAGCATAGTTGCCTTGTAATGCCTCTTTAGTCCCTTAACATGCCTAGGTTGTCTGTCTTAGTTTGAGTATGTTTTAGGCTTAGACTTATGAATGTTTTATGCTTATTTTGACATGTTTTAGCTCTATCCATAGCCATTTGGGTTGATCTTGGCATGCATCACATAGCCCCTTTGCATTTTAGGCTTGCTAGCCTTTGAGTATGCATGTGTAGCATGTGTGGCTTACCTCGTTTTGATGGTTTGGAACCATTTAGCATGTTATTTCAGACCTTTTGGTGTGCTTGTATGCTCACCTTAGTTGCCTCTCTAATGCTTTAAGAGTATGTGTTAAATGCTCCATGTTTTGGCCTTAATGTATGCCTTTGGATTCATGTCATCTAGACGCCACCTAGGTGGTCCTTTAGGCTTAGTTTTACGTGTTAAAACTCTGTTTTTAAGTGTTTAAGTATTGCCATGTGTGGTTGTGCTAAGTGTGGTTCAAAGCCTCATTGATTTGCTTTGAACCTTAGACCATTTGCATGCTTTGTTTGGCTTGTTTTGTTGCATGATTTGGCATCATGTTTCACATGATTTTCAGAGCTTTACAATGTGTGTTTATTGTCCTTGTTTGGTATCTCCAAGTGTGCTTGGGGGTTGCCATGTTTATGCTTTGGGTTTGGACCATAACACTTGCATGTGTGTGTGTGTGTTTAGTCTCCATTTCTAGGCACTTTGGCCACTGATTTTAGGACTATTTGAGTTGCCTAATTCATGTATAAGGCCATCCTTCCATTAGTTTGCATGCTTGCCTTGCATGCTTGTTTGAACCCTTTGCATGAACATATTGCATAGTCCATGTTGCATGCCTAGTTGACATGTTTAGGGTTGCATTTGTATTGTGCATGTTTGGCCTCTTGAAGTGAAGTATGATGGAGGTTGAGCACCCTTGTTTGTTTGTTTTCATTGCATGCATTTGAAATCAAAGTTGCATTCTTGGTTCTTAGGACCATCATGCATGGAAATCTTGTGATTGGTAGTCCGGAATCGAGGCATATGCCCTTTGAGTCAATAACATGATAAAGGGTGTGTTTAGTGCATAAATACCTTGAATCACATTGCCATGCATGTTGTTGTCCTCTCTTCTTTGTGGGTTGCGGAGTTCTGCAGTGTTAAGTGCCGGTAGGCACTATTTAGTGCCGGCCGTGATCAATTTCGACCGATAACTTCATCTAGTGCCGATGGCCTCCTTCTTCACGGTGGTGCCCTACTGCCGGTGGTACTCCCCAATGCCCCGAGAGGCACTCACAGGACTTTGGCAATTTTCGAGGAGGAGAGCGAGGAAAGCGAGGCAAATCTTGCATGACAGTCTGCGATTCGAGCGAGTCCAGAAACGCTGCATTGGCCCTCATCCCGAGGTGATTCTTGTTTAATTAGATTAATTATTTTATTTAATTAATTTAGTTGATTTGTAATATTTTAATTAGCTTGCGTAGTTAATTAATTTGTATATTCTTTCTGTCCCTCCGAGCGAGGGCAAAGTTGTAATAAGTGTGTGTGAGTGGGTGTAAGTCTTCCAAACCCCCATTTCTTTCTATCCCTTTTATTTACCCGCTTTCGATGGTAGATTAGGGCATACTTATTTTAGCATACCTTATGCAATGCATGCGTGCATCCATGCATTTGTCTGAACATGCATCGGGCTCGGCACATCATGCAAACTGCATCGTACTTTCAATTCCAAATTGAATACGTGGTAGTTGCTGCATTTCATGTGCCATGTTTAGGGTTAGCCGAGCCTATTCTAAATTGCATTCTTGCTTGTATTGCATTAGCCACTTAACATGAACTAGGACATGCATGTTTGCTAACTAGTTTATTGTTTTGGCACGGAGTACGATGTAAGTATTTTATGCTTTAGCATACCACATGCGTGTGAATGTTGCCATGACAGTATGCTTACCATGCAGCTAGATGCTTATGTGAGATAAACTGTTTGAATGCCTGTGGGTGAAGGTTGGATTGCTTGAGTTGGAATAACTCATTGAAATCCGTATTTTAGCCTACTTGCGAGTAGCAATTTCAAACTGTTTTCAAAAGCGACGGATATGCAATGTTTATTTCCAAATTAGGCAATCTAGTCTATACTTGTTTCTTCTTGTCACGCATAACATAGTAATTCTAGGCTAATAATCTAATAAGAGCATGTAATGTTTTCAAAATCGAGATATCACGGTTAGTAGAGGCCGGTCTTGACCGGCGAAAGAAGTGCTCATAGTGACCTTCCCGATCGTACCCAAGCTCCCGAGCCAAGACCACTTTGGTGATGACGGACACGTGGCCTTCGGCACCGAGTCAGGGTTTCCTAAATTTCCCATTTTAAAAATATTTAGGTGGCGACTCTGTAATCTGGCAAAGCAGTCCATGTTTGGCACTACTTTTCAAAAAAAACTGTTTTTCTTCAAAACGATTTGTCGGATTTGGACTCTTTGGTTCAGATTTAGAACCGTGACAATCGAGTCCGAACTGTAGTGACCCCGATATGAACGGAACGGGACTTAACCCTCCCAGGGCGTTCGGGGACGTCTACACCGGTGAACTCCTCAAACGCCTACGGAGGAACAAAATTCAGTTGTGGAAACTTACGAAACTTGCATGGGACTCCCAGCTTGAAAACTAAGTCAAAAAATGGACTTCCTAAACACCTAAGTTTGAAAATAGGCCATTGGGGGCCAAAAATCCTGTAACAGTCCCGAGAACGCCCGTGGAACACCTCCAACACCTCGGGAGAAACTAATGTAAGTTGTGGAAACTTACGGAACTAGCGCGGGACTTGCGGTTTGAAAGCTAGGTCGAAAAAGGCACTTTTTTCACACTTAAGCTTGAAAATAGGCCTCGGCAGGCCGAAATCGTGTAACAATGAGGAGAAGGTCCGGGGAACACCTCAAACATCTCAGGAGGGACCAATTTGAGTTGTGAAAACTTAACGAATAGACACGGGACTCCCGGTTTGAAAACTAGGTCGAAAAATACACTTTTTTAACACTTAAGCTTGAAAGTAGGCCATCGGGGGCCAAAATCATGTAACAGTCACAAGAAGAGCCGGGAACATCTAAAACACCTCGGGAGTGACAAACGTGAGTTGTGAAAATTTATGGAACTAGCACGGGACTTCCGGTTTGAAAACTAAGTTGGAAAAAGACACATTTTTCACACTTAAGCTTGGAACTAGGACATCGGGGGGCCAAAATCGTGTAACAGTCACGAGAAGGACCAAGAGATGCCCCAAACACTTTAGGAGGGTCCAAGGTAAGTTGTGGAGACTTACGGAGCTAGCACGGGACTCTCGGTTTGGGAACTAAATCAAAAAATGCACTTTTTTCACACTTAAGCTCGAAAATAAGCCGTCGGAGGCCAAAATCGTGTAACAGTCACGAGAAGGCCCGGGGAACAAATCAAACACCTCAGGAGGGACCAATGTAAGTTGTGAAAACTTACAGAACTAGCACAGGACTCCCGGTTTGAAAACTAAGTCCAAAACGGCAATTTTCTCGCACTTAAGCTTGAAAATATTCCATCGGGGGTCAAAAATCGGGTAATCAAGAGAAGGTCCGTGGAACACCTCAAACACCTAGGGAGGGACCAACGTGAGTTGTGGGAACTTACGGAACTTGCATGGGACTCCCAGTTTGAAAACTAAGTCAAAAAATACACTTCCTAAACACCTAAGTTTGAAAATAGACCATCGGGGGCCAAAAATCCTGTAACAGTCTCGAGAAGGCCCGTAGAACACCTCCAACATCTCGGGAGAAACCAATATAAGTTGTGGAAACTTACGGAACTAGCGCAGGACGTGCGGTTTGAAAGCTAGGTGGAAAAAGCACTTTTTTCACATTTAAGCTTGAAAATAGGCCTCGGCAGACCGAAATCGTGTAACAATCACGAGAAGGCCCGAGAAATATCTCAAACATCTCAGGAGGGACCAATTTGAGTTATGAAAACTTAACGAACAAGCACGGGACTCCCGGTTTGAAAACTAAGTCGAAAAATACACTTTTCTAACACTTAAGCTTAAAAGTAGGCCATCGGGGGCCAAAATCATGTAACAGTCGCAAGAAGGGTCGGGAACACCTCAAACTCCTCGGGAGTGACCAACGTGAGTTGTGAAAACTTACGAAACTAGCACGGGACTTCCGGTTTGAAAACTAAGTTGGAAAAAGACACTTTTTTACACTTAAGCTTAGAACTAGGACATCAGGGGGCCAAAACCGTATACTTGATCCACGAGAACCGGAGATGCCTTTAACACCTCGAGAGGGTCCAAGGTAAGTTGTGGAGACTTACGGAGCTAGCACGGGACTCTCGGTTTGGGAACTAAATCGAAAAATGTACTTTTTTCACACTTAAGCTCGAAAATAAGCCGTCGGCGGCCAAATCGTGTAACAGCTACGAGAAGCCCCGGGGAACACATCAAACACCTTGGGAGGGACCAATGTAAGTTGTGAAAACTTACGGAACTAGCACGGACTCGGTTTGAAAACTAAGTCCAAAACGCAATTTTCTCGCATTTAAGCTTGAAAATAGTCCATCTGGGAAGAAAATTAGGTAATACCAAGAGAAGGTCCGTGGAACACCTCAAACACCTAGGAGGGACCAACGTGAGTTGTGGGAACTTACTAACTTGCATGGGACTCGGTTTGAAAACTACGTCAAAAATGCACTTCCTAAACACCTAAGTTTGAAAATAGGCCATCGGGGCCAAAATCTCAGAATAGATCGAGAAGGCCGGTGGAACACCTCCAACACCTCGGGAGAAACTAATGTAAGTTGTGGAAACTTACAGAACTAGCGCGGGACTTGCGGTTTGAAAGCTAGGTCGAAAAATGCACTTTTTTAACACTTAAGCTTGAAAATAGGCCTCGGCCGGGCCAAAATCGTGTAACAATCACGAGAAGGCCCGAGGAACACCTCAAACAACTCAGGAAGGACCAATTTGAGTTGTGAAAACTTAACGAACAAGCACGGGACTCCCGGTTTGAAAACTAGGTCGAAAAATACACTTTTCTAACACTTAAGCTTGAAAGTAGGCCATCGGTGGCCAAAATCATGTAACAGTCACAAGAAGGGCCGGGAACACCTCAAACACCTCGGGAGTGACCAACGTGAGTTGTGAAAACTTACGGAACTAGCACGGGACTTCCAGTTTGAAAACTAAGTTGGAAAAAGACACTTTTTTCACACTTAAGCTTGAAACGAGGACATCGGGGGGCCAAAACGATGTAACAGTCACGGGAAGGAATTACAGAGAATTTATTGGTAATTTTCTGAGAATTTACTGAGTAATTTTCTGAAAATTTACTGAGAAATTTCATATGAATTTACTAAGTAATTTACTAAGAATTTTCTAAGAATTTACAGAGTATTTTACTCAGAATTTACTAAGTAATTTAGTGAGAATTTATAGAGAATTTTCTGAGTAATTTACTAGGAATTCCCTGAGGAATTTACTGAGAATTTACTGGTAATTTTCTGAGTAATGTGCTGAGGAATTTATTTAGTAATTTACTGAGAAGTTAGTAAGGAATTTTATGGTAATTTATTGAGAACTACGCAATTTTCTGAGCAATGTATTGGGAATATACTATGAATTCATTGAGTAATTTACTAAGAAATTTATTGAGAAATTTACTGAGAATTTAATGAGTAGTGTACTGAGAATTTACTATGATTGTGTTATTTACTAAGAATTTACTGAGAAATTTATTGAGTAATTTGCTGAGAATTTACTAAGTAATTTACTGAGGAATTACTGAGAATTAACTGAGTAATTTACTTAGAATTTACTGAGTGATTTACTGAGAATTTACTAGTAATTTACTGAGAATACACTGAGTAATTTATTGCCAATTTACTGAGTAATTTATTGAGAATTTACTGAGAAATTTTCTGAGAATTTACGGGAAATGTACTAAGAATTTACTGAGTATTTTACTGTGTAATTTACTAAGAATTTACTTACAATTCACCTAGTAATTTACTGAGCATTTACTGAGAATTTTCTGAGTAATTATTAAGAATTTACAGGGAATTTACTTAGAATTTAAAGGTAATTTATTGAGGATTTACTGAGTAATTTTCTGAGTAATTTACGAAAAATATACTAAGTAATTTACAGAGAATTTACTCACAATTCACTAAGAATTTACTGAGTATTTTTTTGAGAATTTAATGAGAATTTACTGAGTAATTTACTGAGAATATACTAAGTAATTTTCTAGAAATTTAGTAAGTAATTTACTAAGAAATTACCAAGGAATTACTGAGAATTTACTGAGTATTTATTGGTAATTTATTGAGAATTTATTGAGAATTCACTGAGCAATTTGCTGAGGAATTTATTGAATTTTGTTGAGAATTTACTTAGTAATTTACTGAGGAATTTACTTAGAATTTACTGAGTAATTTACTTGGAATGTCTTGAGTAATTAATCGAATTCTTGGTAATTTACATAGAATTTACTAGGAATTGTCTGGGTAATTTATTTGGATTTTACCTAGTTATTTACTGGAATTTACTGAGTAATTTACTAAGAATTTATTGATTAATTTATTGAGAATTTACTGATAATTTAAGGGGAATTTACTAAGCAATTTACTGAGAATATTCTGAGTAATTCACTAAGAATTTACTAAGTAATTTACTTAGAATTTACTGGTAATTTATTGATAATTTTCGGACAATTTACTGGGTAATTTACTGAGAATTTTGCTAAGTAATTTACTGAGAAATTTACTGAGAATTGACTAGTAATTTACTTGGAATTTACTGAGTAATTTACAAAGAATTTACTGAGCATTTGCTGGTAATTTACTAAAAATTTAATAAGTAATCTACTAATAGTTTACTAAGTAATTTAATGAGTAATTTGGTGAGAATTTACTGAGTAATTTACCAAAAATTTACAGAGTAATTTGCTGATAATTTAATGAGAATTTACTAAGAATTTAATAGAAATTCACTAAGTAATGTACTGAGGCATTTATTGAGTAATTTGCTGAGAATTTTCTGAGTAATTTACTAAGGAATTTAGTGAGAATTTATTAAATAATTTACTGTGCATGTACTGAGTAATTTATAGGAAATTTACTGAGAATTTACTAAGTAATTTGTTGAGAATTTATTAGTAATTTACGGAGAATTTACTGCGAATTTATTAAGTAATTTACTTGGAATTTACTCAATGATTTACAGGGTATTTACTAAGTAATTTACTGAGAATTTACTAAGTAATTTACAGAGTAATTTACTAAGAATGTACTAAGAATTTACTAGTGAGTAATTTACTTATAATTCACTGAGAATTTACTTATAGTTTACTGAGTAATTTACTTATAATTTATTGAAAATTTACAAATAATTTACTCAGAATTTACCAAGTAATTTACTGAGAATTTACTGAATAATTTACTGGTAATTTACTGAGAATTTACTGTGTAATTTACTAGGAATTTACAAAGTAATTTACTGGGTAATTTACTGGGAATTTACTGAGTAATTTACTTAGAATTTATTGAGTAATTTCCTGTGAATTTACAGATAATTTATTCAGAATTTACAGAGTAATTTACTGAGGATTTACTGAGTAATTTACTAAGAATTTAATGTTATTTACTGAGAATTTACTGGAAATTTACTGAATAATTTACTGAGGAATTTATTAACTAATTTACTAAAACTTTATTCAGTAATGTACTGAGAATTTACTAGGAATTCACTAAGAAATTTATTGAGTAATTTGCTTAGAATTTATTAAGGAATTATTGAAAATTTACTGATAATTTAGAAAGTATTTTACTGAGTAATTTACTGAGAATTTACTGATAATTTACCAAGTAATTTATTGAAGAATTTACTAAGGCATTCATTAAGAATTTACTGAGAAATTTACTTTGAATTTACTAGGAATGTACTAAGAATTTTTCGAGAATTTGTTGAGTATTTTACTGTGTAATTTATAGAGAATTTACTTACAATTTACTTTGTAATTTACTGAAAATTTAATGAGTAATTTACTAAGAATTTATTGGGAATTTAATTAGAATTTACTAAGTAATTTACTAAGATTTTACTGGTAATTTACTGAGTAATTTACTCAGAATTTATGAAAAATGTGCTAAGTAAGTTATTGAGAATTTACTTGTAATTCACTAAGAATTTACTAAGTAATTTTCTAAGAATTTAATGCGAATTTACTAGGAATTTAGCGAGAATTTACAAAGTAATTTACTAGGAATTTACTGAGTAATTTTGAATAATTTACTATGGAATTTATTGAGTAATTTTGTGATACCCTGTTCGTATTGTTAGACCGGTCCTTAATTTTGTTTATAGTTATGTGTTTAGTATGATTTTGTGTGCCATTATGTGATAATATGTGATTTTGAATTCATATCTGTACGAGGAATATCTGTTAATAGTCCCTTAGAATTAAATTGAGGGCCTTATCATTTTAACCCGAAATTGATTACGCCATTGTAATTGGCATAATTTTTAGAGCCTACGGTGAAATTTAATTGGAAATTGATTCTGATCAATTCAAACTGATCAAATTGATAAATCAGAGCCCAATTACTTTATTATTATTATATTGATTTAGTGGAGCTTGTTGTGCATTAACACTCACTTCCCTTTAACTCTATTGAACTCAAAATCTGAGTTACACCATTGAGAAAGAGGGAGATCCGGCCCTAGTGAGAGAAAGGGGGAGGAGTTGTGCAAATTTTAACTTAAAGCTTGGGAACCTTGAAGATTATTCAAGGTTTGATCATAGATTGTGAAGATTAGAGCTTCTAGGTAAGTGAACTCATGAATTTTGTTGTAAATGTGTAGATTCAAGTGTGTTTGAAGATCAAGAACATGAGATGAGTTGATTTTGTTGATGTAATAGCCCTTATGCACATGCATGTAAGAAATTGTTTTGAATTTGCATGCTTGAGTTTCAAACACATGATTTATGTGAGTTTTGAGTAAGGCTCATGTCATTATCACCAATTTTGTCATCTAAGATGGAAATGAAAGTAATACATCACATGCATATACAATCTATGAGGATAGGAGCTTTGAATGCATGAATGTGTATGATAGAATTGAGTTTAGTGTCAATTCGAGACATGAATGTGTTTGATCCTTGAAATTGAGCTTCCTAATGGTGTAATCTTGTAAGGGAACCATGTTAGCATGATTATATTTGAGATTTGGGCCTTGCATGCAAGAATGGCAGCTGGGAAATTGGTTTGAAGCTCAAGAACACATTCTGGATTTTCCAGAAATTTAAGTCCCGCCCGAGGAGACTTCGGCGAGAAAAGCGGGCTCCGGCATTTTTCAGAACATGGCTTCGCTCGGCGAAGTTGGCCTTCGCCGAAGGAGCTATGTGGCGAGAGGTCGCCGAGCGGCAGATTTCACGCCGAGCGAATTGAGGCAACAAGATTTTGCAGACTTAAGGGTCCGCTGAAGGGATCCCACGCCGAAAGGGACCCTCAATCGAAAATTTGTGCATCTTGTGTTCGGTTTTCTGTTCTCTTTCACTTGTAAGCACTCTTAGGCATATGTTAAGCATTGTAAATGAGTTAATGAGATAAGAATGAAGCCTAAAGAGGGAAATGTGAATTTTGAACGGATTGAATTGTTAATGACCCTTTTTATGTTCATGGCATGTGTAGGGTCGAGTTCCAGGGCGAACCAATCAACCGATCACTGTGAGTAATATCTTGACAAGATATTTATAGTATGTCATTGTTTAATTGTTACTTCTGTGTAAGTTTTGCAATTCAATGAATGATTGGGCCTGAGGCCGATGGAATTGAATAATTGGGCCTGAGGCCAATGGAATTGAATAATTGGGCCTGAGGCCGATGGAATTGAATAATTGGGCCTGAGGCCGATGGAATTGAATAATTGGGCCAAAGGCCGATTGACATGAATGATTGGGCCAAAGGCCGTTTGTTAAACTGTTCCAATAATTGCTTGTGTACTTGTTTAATTGATATTATTCACTGGGCATTCCCTCACGCTCATTCATGTCATTGTAGGTGAGCAAGTGAGGACCAACCCCACTGAAGTCGGCCAGACGATGGAGTTTTGAGAGAGTCACTTGTGTCTCACACACGAGACCAAACCTTGCCCTTTTGTTACGTGTTTGTATTATGTCGTTGGCAAGGATCTTGTGTATATTGTATAGAGTTCTTTGTGGGTTGACTTAGTCTAGATGATCCTGTCGTAAAGAAGTTTATGTTCTTGCATTTATGATGTGGGTTATTAACGATATGGGTTTGGTTTGTTTTGGGGTGCATATAACACCTGACTCTATGGACAAAGTTTTAAATTTTACTTAGCTTGGCCCTTTACTCTGATGAGTTATGTCCTATTTGTATGGAGGCCGTAGGTAATCTCAGGATTACTGGCCGGTTATGTCCTTAACCCTTAGGGGCGGGTTTGGGTCATGACAAATTTGCTGAGTAATATTTTGAAAATTTGGTGGGAATTCACTGAGAAATTTATTGAGCAAATTGCTTAAAATTTACTAAGTAATTTACTGAGGAATTACAGAGAATTTATTGAGTAATTTACTGAGAATTTGATTAGCAATTTACTGAGTAATGTACTAGGAATTTACTAAGGCATATACTGGAAATTCACTGAGTAATTTACTCAAAATTTAAAGAGTAATTTACTGAAAATTTACTGAGGAATTACTGAGAATTTACTGCGTAATTTACTGAATAATTTACTGAGTAATTTACGTAATAATTTATTGAGGAATTTATAGAGTACTTTACTGAGTAATGTACTAAGAATTTACTGAGAAATTTTACAGAGAAATTTATTGAGTAATTTGCTAAGAATTTACTAATAATTTATTAAGTAATTTACTGAGGAATTTATTGGGAATTTAGTGAGAATTTACCGAGAAATTTACTAAATAATTTACTGAGGGATTTGTTGACTAATTTACTATGAATTTACTGAGTAATGTACTGAGAATTTATGGGGAATTCACTACGTAATTTTCTGAGAACTTTATTGAATAATATGCTGAGAATTTACTAAAAATTTATTGAGTAATTTATCGATAATTTACTAAGTAATTTATTGAGAATTTATTGAGAAATTTTTTGAGAAATTTTCTATGAATTTACTGAGTAATTTACTGAAAATTTGCATAGTATTTTACTGAGAATTTTCTGAGTAATTTACCGGGAATTCACTGAGTAATTCTTGAGAATTTATTGAGTAATTCTGAGAGAATTTTATGGTAAATTATTGAGAATTTATTGAGGAATTTATTGAGTACTTAACGGAGAATTTACTGAGTAATGTATTGAGAATTTACTGTGAATTCATTAAGTAATTTACTAAGAATTTATTAGAAATTTTGTTGAGTAATTTGCTAAGAATTTCATCGAGTGTTGTATTGAATTTACTATCAATTAAGAGTAATTTACAATGAATTCTTGAAAATTATTGAGAAATTGCAGAGAATTTATTGAGTAATGTACTAAGAATTTACTGTGAATTAACTGAGTAATTTACTAAGTAATTTAAAGAGTAATTTGCTGGTAATTTATTGAGAATTTACTGAGAATTCACTGAGCAATTTGTTGAGAATTTTCTGAGTAATTTACTAAAGAATTTACTGGAAATTCACTAAGTAATTTACTAGGAATGTACTGAGTAATTTACTAAGAATTTACTGGTAGTTTACAGAGAATTTACTGACTAATTTCTTTGGAATTTACTTAGTGATTTACTAGCAATTTACTAAGAAATTTACTGATAATATACTGAGTAATTTATTGAGAATTTACCAGCAATTTTCTGGGAATTTAGTGAGTAATTTACTTGGAATTTACTGAGAATTTACTTAGAGTTTACTAAGTAATTTACTAAACAATTTTTTGATAATTCAATTGGAATTTACAGAGTAATTTACAGAGGAATTTATTGAGAATTTGCTGAGTAATTTACTGAGAATTTACAAAGTAATTTACTGGGAATTTACTAAGTACTTTACGAAAATGTACTAAGTAATTTACTAATATTTTACTGAGAATTTACAGGGAATTTATTGAGTAATATACTAAGAATGTACTAAGTAATTTACTGATTAATTTACTGAGAAATTTCTAGGTAATTACTGGGAATTTACAGTGGAATTACTGAGAATTTACTACGTAATTTAATGAGAATTTGGCGAGTAATGTACTGAGAATTTAATGTTAATTTTTTTGAAAATTTATTGAGTAATTTACTGGAAATTTACTGCGTAATTTTCTGAGTGCAGAATTTATTGAATAATTTATTGAGTAATTTGCTGAGAATTCACTAAATAATTTATTGAGGAATTGCTGAGAATTTACTGAGTAATTTACTGAGAATTTAGCGAGTAATTTACTGAATAATTTACTGAGGGATTTATTGTGTAACTTACTATGAATTTACTGAGTAACATACTGAGAATTTACGGGAAATTCACTGAGTAATTTACTGAGAAATTTATTAAATACTTTGCTGAGGAATTACTGAGAATTTACTGAAAATTTATTGAGTAATTTATTGATAATTTACTAAGCAATTTTCTGAGAATTTACTGAGTAATTTTTTTGAAAACTTACTTAGAAATTTCTTGGGAATTTACTAAGAATTTACTGAGAATTTACAATGTATTTTACTCAGAATTTACTGAGTAATTTAGAGAAAATATACTTAGAATTTTTTGAGTAATTTAACGGGAATTTACAGAGTAATTTACTGAGAATTTACTAGGAATTCACTGAGTAATTTACTGACAATTTACTAAGTAATTTACTGGAAATTTATTAAGTAATTTACTGAGAATTTACTGAATAATTTAATGTGGAATTTATTGAGTAATTTACTGTGAATTTACTAAAGAATTTTATTCTAAATTATTGAGAATTTATTGAGGAATTAACTAAGGAATTTAATGAGTAATTTACTGAGGAATTTTCTAAGTAATGTATTGGGAATTTAATGTGAATTCATTGAGTAATTTACTAAAAATTTACTGTGAAATTTATTGAGTAATTTGTTGAAAATTTACTGAGTAATGTACTGAGAATTTACTGTGAATTAACTGAGTAATTTACTGAAAATGTATCGAGTAATTTATTGAGAATTTACCTAGAAATTTACTTAGAATTTACTACGAATGTACTAAGAATTTACTGAGTAGTTTATTGTGTAATTTACTGAGAATTTACTTACAATTTACTTAGTAATTTACTAAGCATTTACTGAGAATTTTTTGAGTCATTTATTAAGAATTTACTGGGAATTTACTTAGAATTTGCTGAGAATTTACTGGTAATTTATTGAGTCATTTATTAAGAATTTACTGGGAATTTACTTAGAATTTGTTGAGAATTTACTGGTAATTTATTGAGCAATTTAAAGAGTAATTTACGAAAAATGTACTAAGTAATTTACTGAGAATTTACTCGTAATTCACTAAGAATTTACTAAGTAATTTTCTAGAAATTTAATGATAATTTATTGGGAATTTATAGAGAATTTACTGAGTAATTTACTGAGAATGTACTTAGTAACTTACTGGGAATTTACTGGATAATTTATTGAGAATTTACTGAGTAATTTACTCAGAATTTATAGATTAATTTTCTAAGAATTTACTGAGGAATTACTGCGAATTTACTTAGTAATTTACTGAGAATTTATTAGGAATTCACTGAGTAATTTAATGAGGAATTTATTGAGTAATTTGCTGAGAATTTATTAAGTAATTTATTGAGGAATTTACTTGGAATGTATTGAGTAATTTAAGGAGAATTTACTGAGTAATTTACTTGGAATTTACTTAGTGATTTACTAGGAATTTACTTAGTGATTTACTATGAATTTACTGAGTAATTTTCTAAGAATTTATTGAGTAATTTACTGAGAATTTACTAGTAATTTCTTCGAACTTCTTGATCAATTCTTGAGAATTTACTAAGAATATATTGAGTAATTTACTAAGAATTTATTGAGTAATTTCTCGAGAATTTATTGGTAAATTACTAGAATTTTTGTGAATTTACTAAATAATTTACTATGAAATTTACTGAGTAATTTATTTGGAATGTATTGAGTAATTTACTAAGAATTTACTAGTAATTTACGGAGAATTTACTAAGTAATTTACTAAGAATTTACTGAGTAATTTACTGAGAATTTATTAAGTAATTTGTTGAGAATTTTCTAGTAATTTACTGTGGAATTTACTGAGCAATTTACTGGGAATTTACTGAGAATCTACTGAGTAATTTACTACGAATTTTGCTAAGTAATTTACTAAGAATTTATTGAAAATTTACTAAGAATTGACTAATAATTTACTGGAAATTCACTGAGAATTTAATGAGTAATTTACTAACAATTTACTAAGTAGTTCACTGCACAATTTACTAAGGAATTTACTGAGTATTTACTAGTAATTTACTGAGAATTTACTAACAATTTACTGAGTAATTTAGTGGGGCTTTACTGAGAATTTACTGAGTAATTTACTGGTAATTTACTGGTAATTTACTGACTAATTTACTGGTAATTTACTGAGTAATTTACTGAGGAATTTATTGAGTAATTTGCTGAGAATTTTCTGAGTAATTTACTAAAGAAATTACTGAGAATTTACTAAGTAATTTATTGGGATTGTACTGAGGAATTTACTAGGAATTTACTGAGCAATTTAATGAGAATTTATGCAAGAGTTTATGGAGAATTTACTGAGTAATTTACTTGGAATTTACTTAGTGATTTACTGGGTATTTGCTAAGTAATATACTAACTAATTTACTGAATAATTTACTAAGACTTTACTGAGTAATTTACTAAGAATTTACTGGTAATTTACTAGGAATTTTCTGAGTAATTTACTTGGAATTCACTAAGTAAATTACTGAGAATTTATTTAGAATTTACTGAGTAATTTACAAAAAATGTACTAAGTAATTTATTTAAAATTTACATGGAATTTACTGAATAATCTATTGAGAGATTTATTTAGTAATTACTATGAATTTACTGAGTAATTTACTGAGAATTTACGAGGAATTCACTGAGTAATTTACTAGGAAATTTATAGAGTAATTTTCTTAGAATTTGCAGAGTAATTTACTGAGAATTTGCTAAGTAATTTACTAAGAATTTTTTTTTTTTTTAGGTACATCAGAAAAGAACTAAGAATTTATTGAGAATTTACTGAGTAATTTAGTGAGAATTTAATGAGAATTTATTGGGAATTTATTGAGAATTTACTAGGAATTCACTGAGTAATTTATTGAGAATTTACTGGTAATTTTCTGAGTAATTTACTAAGAATTTACTGTGTAATTTGTTGATGAATTTATTGAGTAATTTACTGAGAAATTTTATGGTAATTTATTGAGAATTTACTATGGAATTAACTGATCAATTTTCTAAGTAATGTATTGGGAATATATTGTGAATTCATTGAGTAATTTACTAAGAAATTTACGGAGAAATTTATTGAGTAATTTGCTGAGAATTTAATGAGTAATGTACTTAGAATTTATTGCAAATTAACTGAGTAATTTACTAAGAATTTAGTGAGAAATTTATTGAGTAATTTGCTGAGAATTTACTGACTGATTTATTGAGAATTTATTACTGATTTACTTAGAATGTCCTGAGTAATTTATTGACAATTTACTGAGCAATTTATTGAGAATTTACTGAGAATTTTTGTGAGAATTTAATGGGAATGTATTGAGAATTTGTTGAGTATTTTACTGTGTAATTTACTGAGAATTTACTTACAATTTACTTAGTAATTTACTAAGTAATTTACAAAAAATGTACTAAGTAATTTACAGAGAATTTACTCTTAATTCACTAAAGAATTTACTGAGAAATTTTCTGAGAATTTAATGAGAATTTATAGAATAATTAACTGAGAATGTACTGAGTAATTTTCTAGAAATTTACAGAGCAATTTTACTAAGAAATTGCCAAGGAATTACTGAGAATTTACTGATTAATTTATTGAGTAATTTGTTTAGAATTTACTGAGTAATTTACTGAAAATTTACTAAGTAATTTACTGGGAATTTACTACGTAATTTATTGAGAATTTACTAAGCAATTTGCTGGGAATTTAGTGAGAATATACTGAGTGATTTGTTATGATTTTAGTGAGTAATTTACTGAAAATTTACTAGTAATTTATTGATAAGTTTTGAAGAATTTACTGAGAATTTTGCTAAGTAATTTACTGAGAAATTTACTAAGAATTGGCTAATAATTTACTAAAAATTTACTTGGAAGTTACTAAGAATTTACTGAGCATTTACTGGTAATTTACAGAGAATTTAATAAGTAATTTACTAATAGTTTACGGAGGAATTTAGTGAGAATTTTACTGAGTAATTTACCAAAAATTGAAAGTGCAATTTGCTAGTAACTTAATAAGAATTTATTGAGAATTTATTGGGAATTCACTAAGTAATTTATTGAGGAATTTATTAAGTAATTTGCTGAGAATTTTCTAAGTAATTTACTAAGGAATGTACTGAAAATTTGCTGAATAATTTATTGGGAATGTACTGAGTAATTTACTGTGAATTTATTGAATAATTTACTGAGACTTTACTGGTAATTTTAGAATTTACTACAAATTTATTGAGTAATTTACTTGGAATTTACTTAGTGATTTACAGGATATTAAGTAAGTAATTTACTTAGAATTCGCTAAGTAATTTACAGAGTAATTTACTAAGAATTCACGGGTAATTTAATGATAATTTTCTAAGTAATTTACTGACAATTTACTTATAATGCACTGAGTAATGTACTTATAATTTACTAGATAATTTACTGTTAATTTACTAGGAATTTACTAAATAATTTATTGAGAATATACAGAGTAATTTACTGAGAATTTACTGGTAATTTATGGAGAATTTACTGTGTATTTTTCTAGGAATAGACAGAGTAATTTACTGAGAATTTATTTAGAATTTATGGAATTTCTTGAGTAATTTATGAAAAATGTACTAAGTAATTTCTTGAGAATGTCTGAAGAATTTCTTGAGAATTTACTAAGAATTTTCTAAGTAATTTCCTGGGAATTTTCTGAGGAATTACTGAGTAATTTACCGAGCAATTTACTAAGTAATGTACTGGGAATTTACTAAGGAATATACTGGGAATTAACTGAGTAATTTATTCAGAATGTAAAGAGTAATTTACTGAGAATTTGCTGCGTAATTTACTGAGAACTTAATGGAAATTTACGGAAAATTTACTAAGTAATTTACTTGAAATTTATTGAGTAATTTACTTAATAATTTACTGAGTACATTACTTAATAATTTACTGAGGAATTTATAGAGTAATTTGTTGGGTAATGTACTGAGAAATTTATTGAGTAATTTGCCAAAAATTTACTGAGTAATTTACTGAGGAATTACTGAGTAATTTACTGGGAATTTACTGAGAATTTATCGAGTGACTTACTGAATAATTTATTGAGTGATTTATTGAGTAATTTACTATGAATTTACTGAGTAATGTACTGAGAATTTATGGGGGATTTACTACGTAATTTCCTGAGAACTTTATTGAATAAATTGTTGAGAATTTACTAAAAATTTACTGAGGAATTTATTGATAATTTACGAAGAATTTACTGAGTAATTTTATGAGAAATTTCCTGTAAATTTTTTGAGTAATTTACTCAGAATTTACAGAGTATTTTACTGAGAATTTTTCTGAGTAATTTATTGGGAATTTACTAGAAATTCACTTAGTAATTTACTAAGAATTTACTGAGGAATTTTATTGTAAATTATTGAGAATTTATTGCGGAATTAATGTAGAATTTATTGAGTAATTTATGGAGAATTTTCTGAGCAATTTACCGGGAATTTACTGTGAATTCATTGAGTAATTTACTAAGAAGTTATTGGGTATTGTACTAAGAATTTAATGTGAATTAATTGAGTAATTTAAAATGAATTTACTGAGAAATTTATTGAGGAATTTGCTGAGAATTTACTAAGTAATTTAGTGGGAATTTGCAGAGTAATTTATGTTGTAATTTACTGAGAATTCACTGAGTAATTTGTTGAGAATTTTCTGAGTAATTTACTAAGGAATTTATTAAGAATTTACTGAGTAATTTACTGGGAATATACTGAGTAATTTACTGGGAATGTACTAAGTAATTTATTGAGAATTTTCTAAGAATTTTCTAAGTATTTTACTAAGAATTTACTAATAATTTACGAAGAATTTACTGAGTAATTTCCTTGGAATTTACTTAGTGACTTACTAGCTATTTACTAAGTAATTATTGAGAATATACTGAGACATTTTGTGAGAATTTACTAAGTAATTTACTTGGAATTCACTGAGTAATTTCCTCAAAATTTACTTAGAGTTTACTGAGTAATTTACCGAATTTGGCATAACCTAAATAAGTCAAAAAGTTAAAAAGTCACTATCTTATTTAAGTCACATCATCTTATTTAAATCACATCACCTCTCTAACACATCACATCAAACCCAACCCAAACCTAACCCAAACCCACCAATAAGTCAAAAAGTGCACTTTTTTAGGACATCCCAAACCAACCCATAATATACTGAGAATTTATGAGTAATTTACTGCGTAATTTATTAAGAATTTACTGAGTAATTTACTAAGAATTTACTAAGTAATTTACGGAGTAATTTACGAAAAATATACTATGTAATTTACTGAGAATTTATAGGGAATTTACTGGGCAATATACTAAGAATTTACTGAGTAATTTTCAGGTAATTTACTGAGAATTTACTAAGTAATTTACTAAAAATTTACTGAGTAATTTACTCAAAATTTAAAGAGTAATTTACTGAGAATTTAATGTGAAATTACAAAGAATTTACAGCGTAATTTACTGAGAATTTAATGGTAATTTACTAGTAATTTACAAATAATTTACAAAGTAATTTGCTGAATAATTTACTGAGGAATTTATTTAGTAATTTACTAACAATTTACTGGGTAACGTACTGAGAATTTACAAAGAAATTTATTAAGTAATTTGCTAAGAATTTACTAAATAATTTACTAAGGAATTACTGAGAATTTACTGAGTAATTTACTGAGAATTTACTAAATAATTTACTGAACAATTTTCTTAGGAATTTATTGTGTAATTTACTATGAATTTATTGAGTAATATATTGAGAATTTACAGAGAATTCTATAATGCCTCAACTTCAGAGCGGTTAAATACGTACAATAATACAACACAAGTAGGATAGATAACCAAAACATCTTAATATATATATATATAACCAGAGTTAATATCACAGATAATTCATTTATGTTCCATTACAAGATTACCAAAACATTGCCAAATCAAAAGTTAAAAGGAAAAAAAAAAAAACTAGTGTAAGTCTTCAAATGAACCACAGCTCCAACACTTCATCTTATTTGCCTTCGAAATAACCTTCACCATTGTAAACTGCTTTATCATTTAGTATGACACGCCATGAGCTTGGAATATCCAGTAAAAACACACACACCCTCATATCTTCTATCAACCAATCAACTATACACAAAACAAATTGGGTAACATAACATACAATATTATAAGAAGGTTTTATGAATTAGTAGTTAGACTAGACATCCAGAATCCCCCAAAGGGATCCTTCTACCCAACCACAAGGATTGAACATCGAACTATTTAGAACTCTCCCTGTTGTTGCTTTGCAGACCTTACCACCTATGCCCACTTCCCAATTATTTATCGGTCAGTGACATTGATGAACCTCAAAAAGGGACGGCCAAACAAGTGGGCTCGTTTACACCCAAATCGTGCCTAGAGCTCACTTACACCCTGCATATACCATACCAAATCGCACCTAGGGCTCGCTTACACCTTGTACATATCATACCAAAGGGCTTGCTTACACCCTGAAACCACCACATAAAGTCTGAATACATCCGTGTCAACTTAGGGGCTCACTTAGACCGCTTGCGCAAGACTTAACTCATTTGGTATTAATCCCATCATAATTCATCCCATGGACATGTATATTACATACACCATTCTGAAACACAAGAGTGAACGTCACTCATTGCCAACCCCTTATCATTTCCCGTTCATTAGATCTTTTGCCAAGTAAGTTAGTCACATTCGGTAATTCGGTAATATAAAAGAGCATGAGACAAACATAAGAGAGGAAATATAACCCATGATAAGAATACATAAGTATGGTAAAGCAAGCAAACAACATTATGAATGCTTTGAAACACTTAGAGACAAATAACACAATAAAACACAATTTCCAGCACTATTCAATTCTGCAGGCCTAACAATAATGCTTTGGTAAAAATACTTCCAGGTCAAATTAGGGGCTGAAATTGCACAGAAACAATAATCAACCTGTCTAGTTTCAGTTCCAATTCTCAGAATTTGCACAACATCTCCAGAAATTCATTTACAAGCTATATTCGAAAACCTATCCAGATTTGTCACCCTTTGGGAAAACTAGCTTTCCTCTCAATCTACCTGATGATTTTCACCCGAATAAATTCTGTTGGAAAGAGGACTCAGAATTCTAAATTTTGACAGAAGAACCAACATGAGATGATTTTTCTGGAATTTTATAAAATTGAAAGAAGTGGACTATTTTTCAGAGACTTAGGACCAGATTTTTAAACAAAACATCCAAGCCCTAAAACCACATAATTAGGGGCTAATAAAATTATCACAAACTCTAAACACACCAAAGAGCCTAAAATAAATTCAGATTTGAGAAATAAATAGATTTGATATTTCTTTTAAATTAGAAAAGTTACAGTAGTGCATAATTTGACAAATTTGTAAGGCAAAGTCACTAAATTAAGCCCACACTTTCATACACATCAAAAACCCTATATACCATTAATATTCAACACAAGAGGGCATCTAGACAATAGGATGAGATAGGTGAAAGAATTGGAGAAGAGAAGAGAAGAGAGATGTGTTCTTACCATCTTGAGTCACCTTTTCTTCCTCTTTTTTTTTTTTTTTTCTTCTCTACTTCCCCTAATCACACTCTCCCTCTCTCACCCTCTCCCTGGGCTGCTGAAATGTGAGAGTGGAAATTGAGACAATGATCTCAATTTATAGGTCATGAATTTGGGTTTAAAAGACTATTCTACCCTTCTAGCTTAATGACTAAGAAAACTTATAAATATCTAGATATTTTTTTTATTTTGTTTTTCAACCAATTTTCTCCCAAAATATTATTTATAACACCTATGTACATATTCAAATAAATAATAATATTCTATTCAAACAAATAATAAATATTCAAATAAATAATAAATGAAAGAACAACAAAAACAAAAATAAAATGTACGAATTAATTTATAAACTAGGAGGCAAATAAATAAAAACCTAGTTTTAGGGTATTTCCAATTATAAAGCTGTGTTTTATGATTTAATTATGATAATATACAAGAAAATTATCCTTTATTGGACCACTTTGCAGATTTTTACGAAACTAGGGGCTAAAATGCTATTAACCTAAGGCGTAGGGTTTCAAGTGTAGTTACCAAACATTAGGGTCTCTGCAAATTCATTGAGTAATTTACTAAAAAATTTATTGAATACTTTGCTGAGAATTTATTAAGTAATTTATTGAGGAATTACTGAGAATTTACTGAAAATTTATTGAGTAATTTATGGATAATTAACTGAGTAATTTATTGAGAATTTACTGAGTAATTTTCTGAAAATTTCCTGGGAAATTTCCTGGGAATTTACTGCCCAAGTCTTACAGCCTTGTCAAAATGGGTCGTCTTCGGACTTTGACATTCACTTACGTCATTTCATGACTTCGAGCTCATTGAAGAGGGGCAACTATAGACACCCCATTTTTTACTGCCCGTAAGACTTGGACGCCTCAGGTTGAACACTCGATAATGAAAAGTGATGCTGTACAATCATTTAAATCTTCAACAAAGCACTTCGGTTTTTGAGCTTTTAATCCCAACCTTACACCCCATTTTTACTAAACTATTTTAGACTTTAAAATCCTCTTTTTCGAAATATTTTTCAAATGTTTCTATGATATTCCAAGGCTCGCATTTCGTTTAAAATATTGCACTTTTCGGTAAACCAAGTAAGGACAAAGTGGAAATAAATGGAAGGGAGGTGAACTCATTTAAATTTATTTAAAAACATCTTATTTATAGGTTTGAAGTTGAAGGAAATAGGAGAGAATGGAAGAAAACTAGTTGGGGGAAAGGTTGGGCATCAAACCGTTAAGAAAGAAATGAAACGACTTTCATTAAATTGGGCATATCTCTTTGTACACTTAGAATTTAGATGTAAGGCCACTTCTCACAACCGATCACTTCTCAAGGCTAGCTACCACCTATTTTGTCTGACAGCGGCATTTTTACAACAAAAGCGAGCAAAATCGAGGCCAAAAGCAGGTAATTTTCTAGCGCAAACAAAGCAGATTCTGGCAACAAACAAAGAGGTTTCCGAAGGATGTTCTCGATTGTGCGCACGCGGTTCCTCACCTCCCGTTCGAATCCATTAGACTAGTAGTTTTAATATTAGTTTTGCTTCCATTTGGACTTGTAATAATTAATTAGTTTATTTGTGTTTGTAATAATTTAGTTAATTCATTTGGCGCTCGGCTTGGTAGGGAGGACTACGGTTCGATCCCCCGCAACGCCAATTGGGAGGGGTGTTGAACCTAACCAGCCAGAACTAAGCCCCGATCCGGATTAGTCGGCCCGATGGGTCGGATACCGGGTGGCAGGACCTAAAAAAAAAAAATAATTAGTTTAATTAGGACATTCATTTAGACCTTCTTGTGCGAGGGCAAACTTGTAATATTTGTATATCTTCCAACCCCCATTTCTTTCTCCCTTTTATTTATATGCTTACCATCGTAGCATCATATTTTTCATTTCATATCATTGCCATGATTTGTATCAATTTTTGCATGCATTGAGTTCGGTTCATCATTCTAATAACATTATCATTTCTTATTTACTTGAATACGTGCGTTATCACAGGCTTTGAGTTGATACATGTACCATGTTAAATAAACTGAACTTCGTAGTTGGATTTTCGTATTTGTTGCATTAGTCACTTTGCATATTTAGGAACATGCATTTTTCTAATTATCTTCTTCTCTTTGGCTTGCCTGGGTTGAGTACTAGGTGAGCATTTTTGCTTTAACATATTGCATGTGTGTTTGTGTTGCCATATCAAGCATACTAACATGAGGCTAAGTGCTTATTTAAAATATCTCTTCGAATGCCTATGGATGAAGGCCATTTCGCTTAAGTTGGGATGATTTTGATTAATGTACATATGAGCTTACTTTTTCATTCAAGTAGCACATATTCAAAACTCTTTTCAAACAAACATGAAATCAAAGCATTCCAAAATAAGTGACGTGGTCTATACTTGTATGTCTCACATAGTAATGTTAGTATAATCAGAGCATGAACATATAAATGTACAGAAAAATCACATTATGATTAGTAGAGACCGATCTTTGATCGGGTGAGTGGGGTGCTCAATTCATGACCTTCCCCTCTCATACCTAAGTTCCCAAGTCGAGACACTTTGGTTATGACGGACAAGTGGCATTTGACACGAGTCACGCATTTTCTAAATTTCTCAAAAGTATTTAGGTAACAACTTTGAAATCTGACAAACCAGTCTATTTTTGGCATCTCTGATGGTTAATGAATTTTCTAAGATTTGTCAAATTTTGATTCTCATTTGTGTTTTTTTCTGTTTCACATTGCACTTGTGAAACTAGATTCAGAACCTCAGGAGTCCGAACTATAGGGTTATCGTACCTAAGGAGACTAAACCCCTCTGAGGGTGTAAAAAACCACCCACAGACGTATGTGTGAAGAACATTTGACACGTTGAGTAATTGATATTTGAGGTGTGTAAATATAAGCAGATGTGTGCTACAATGAAAAATGATTAATAATTATATATTCCATGAGATGGAGAAATACATTGTTGATCAACAGTTAGGCTTGAAAAGCTAGAAAATGAATTTTTGCCTATGGACTAACATTGAGGCTAGATCTGTTATTTGTCGAGGGAGATGAGTGTAAGCCCATTAGGAAGTCACCTGGGGAGGTAACTCATCTTTTGTGATTGGAGATCTCATGAATAAAGTTCAATGGGTAAAAACAATCCATATAGCATGACTTGATTTCAGCATTCATTTTTTAGGAGACACCATATCAAGGTTGATCTCCTACTCATCCCTAAGGCAGTAATGCTAAAGAAGTGACTAGTTAGGAGGGTTTTTACCCTGAATGAATCCAAGATAGACAATCTCCTGAAAGTGCATTATGTCATTATACCTGTAACATTTTATGCTTCTTGAACTCATGGGATTACTTTTGTCACTCTTATTATTGTATTTGGAGCCTCTTTGGTTCATCTTGGAATATTGATTAAGGTGGTATCATAATGGTAAAGTAAGATTGAACCAAAAACATTGATTCGGATAATTGTCCCTTGAGTAGTCTTCATTCTTTTGCCCTTTTCTCTTTGAATTTGGATGTGAGACTAGAACCATTGGAAAGCTTGTTTCCGGGGCATCGATTTAGACACAAGAACGACCTAAAATAGAGTCCGGGCAAGGGAGGTTGACAGGGACTCACCCAGAACTTATTCAAATTCTAGAAATGAGGTGTGTGAATGGGAATTGATTGTTTGGTGAGTGTGTATCACTCAAGGGAGTGACGAGTTGTGCAAATTGCCTGATAATTGTTTCTAGTTGGTCGTGTGTGATCCCCAAGATGGAATAGTTATGATAGATTATTTTTGTGAGCTTGAAATTTGTAATGGTAGTTGTGGGGGAATGCGACTTCCTAAGTTATGAGCAAAAATTATCTGTTGTGGGGGAATGCAACTTCCCAAGTTGTGGGGGAAATTTGTAACCTTATTGTTATTATTTTGAATTGTTGTTGTCAGTATAATTGTGATAGGGTTGTGACATCACGGTGATGGCGAGGGAATCCTTGGTTGGGTGATGCTCGACAATCACCAGTTGAAATATGTTTGAGAACAAAGTTTTCCTATTAGGTATGACCTTATTTTGCCAGAAGTGAAAATTTATTGTTATGAATAAACTAGTGAGTAAACCGAAAAATAGTCAGGAAATGGTCATATCGAGTCTTATGATATGTATAAACCTTAACCATTTTGACAAAATTGTCCTTTTTCAAACTCTTCATTTTTACCATTCACTGTTATGTATCTAAAACATTCCTTTATATATATATAGTTTTATACCAGTCTTGAATCCCTTCAATTTTCAAAGGACTAAAAATATTGTTTTTGGTATTATTAACTTTTGAGTATTTCAATAACGTAGTTGAGTAATGTGTGGATATGGAACGCTAGTTGTATTGCAAAAACATGGTCTATGGTGCTTTGATTTTGCTGGGTTGTATCTCGTTGAAAGGCCATGATTAGCAGATAGAATTCCTATCATAAAATTTTTCCTTCTCTTTATTTTCTATTCATGAGAGGAGATTGAGGACTTCTGAAGTAATGTGAGATATTCTTTTGAAAATTGGATTGCCAAGTCACCAGTAATTGTTTCTTGGAGTGTGAATGTGATGTGAGAACTATTTTTTCTAAAGTTCTACGTCATTAGACAACCGAGAGTCATCCTCTAGAAGTTGAGTATGTTTAAGGCAGGAGCACTGTAGGGTAAGTTAATGAGATTTTTACCCTTGACTTTTAGTTTTGTGGAATCGATGGGTTCTTGTGGCTTGTTAGAGGTACTCGTGACCATTTTGTTTAATCTTGCTAAATAGGGACCCATACGTAATGGGAGTCGCTTGTTCGAGTTGAGTAGGCCTTGGTAATCCTTGTACGGGGAGGAAATATTCCGGCAACCCGCACTTCCTTTCTTCCAGGCTCCTCAGCTGTCCGATCACCTGAAAGCACAACGGAGGTGAGCTGCCCGGCGGTGTGTGGCCGGAAAACCCCTCCGACGGTCAAATTAGAACACACACCTGAGAATAGGTAGAGAGAAGGGAGAGTGTATGCGTGTAAGTCTCACTTACAGAAAATTGTCCATCCCCTTAAGGGGTGGCGCAGACTTGTTTATATACCTCTCTGCGCCCCACATCCACTCCCATTGATCTCTCAACACGTGGCTCTGCTATCCCATCTGTCAGCACATACACCATGCCTCTGTCAGGTTACACCATGCTGGACATCACCTAATCCCAACTGCCAGCCCTCTGTTGGAGCCGGCGTGAAGCTTCGATCCTGGCCCACATGCCGTCAGATTGTAAGCGCCGCCACTAAGCCGGAGAGAGAGAACGCAAGACATCCTACCGGTGGACCATGCCCGGGATATTTCACATTCACCTTTCTCAGCATTCTGCCGAGCAACTTCCTAGCTCGATTCGACTCGCCCTTCTGGCCGGGTCATCTGCTTTGGTCGGGCTTCTGTAAGCGGCCGAAACGCAACAATTTTGGTCGTTGACGCCTTTCGCACCGGATTCTTGATCTGCTAGGCTTACATTCATCCTAAGCCTTGATTTCGGTTTAGTCAATCGGTGTCTTAACCGAACACCTTCTTACGCGATACTTTCGGCCCATATCTTACCCGGCACAACTCTGTCCGGCCAAATATGACCGCGATTGGGATCATTATTTTCCACTCAATTGCCCCTTAATTCCGTCCGCTTTAGCGTGAGAGGGATTACCTTTTCCAACCGGGGTAACATTTCCTCGGTCCCCGGCTTTTCAATTGGTAACCCTACTGGTTGGCTGTCTTCGAACTTGCCCGGTCTTGCCTCCAAACTTGCCTGGAAGGCTTCCCGGTCGACGTTACATCTGACCCCGGTGTCTTCTCATCTTCCCCGGTTGACGTCTCACCTGCCCCACGTCTCTTCAGCTCTGACGGAGCCATTAATGGCGACAGGTGGCATCCCCTCATACGTCCTCGAGCAGCCAACCGGCTGCCAAAATTCAAAATTTTTGGCGGTTGGCCACCCCGATTCCCCTATATACATGCCCCTCGCTTCTTCTCTTCTCCCCTTACTGATCCTTTGCCATTGCCATCCCCCAAGTGCTCTTGCCTTCTTGCAGTTGCAGATCCGAATCTTCAAGCTTGAAGAAGGAGGCTCGTTGTCCTAGCCTGGTAAGTGCTCCAGACTCTTCTTGATGCCATTTCCCTTACCATTTCATGCATTTAGGGTAGAAAAGCGTAATTTCCAGGATCTGGACACCAAAAAACTTCCCAAAACCTTGACAGTTCATGGTGTTCTTCATTTCCAGTGAAGAACAACGATGATCTGGAAATGACGAGCTCTGGTCCCCATTTGATCCTAAAATCCTGAGAGAGCAAATAACATGTTTGTAGTGAACACAAGAAAACCAAGATAGTGGGCGTACTTGGTCGCTCGGCCATTTGGTATCTGTCTGTTTGGGCGTAGCTCCCTAGCAACCTTAGAAACCGGGGTGGTTTGGCACGCCTCTGACTGCTAAAGTCAAGCTCGGTTTTGTGAGACCGCCACACTTACCCTTGCAATCCTTTTCTGCAGAGTCCAAGTGGACCATTAACCACTCCGAAGCTGTCAAGACCGAGCAACCATTCAGTGCCAAACCACAACCGAGCTACACTAGGTCCGCCTCAAATGGGGAAGTACCGCTATAAGGTAGACACCGGTGCCTTAGATGCATTCGAGGAGAATCGGCATCGCCGATGTCCACCTCAAACTTGCACCCGAGAAAGCGACCCCTTGGGGAAGAGCGGCGATGCCCTTCCGTGCTTTCAATAGTTGAAGGAGGCCTTCTTTCCACTCAATCCCACGATCCACGAATTCCTTCACAGACCGCACTTGCACCAACCCAAGTGTCAACAAATACATATCGGATTATAAACGGCGTTCACGAGTTAAATAATCGACGGTACTCAAGCGGGCCTAGCCGAGATCTTAAGGCAATACACAATGGGTCACATCATTGGCGGCCTTGCCTATTACTTGAAAATAAGACCGGGCAAGGAAAAAATAGTGACCGGCACCCCAGATAAAGACTTGCATGACGACGACTTCTTCTGGGTGTCTGGCAATTATGAAACGGCCGAGGTACCGGGATGGTCTATAAGCAAGAACTTCGGTTCTTCATGTAAGCCGCGCTTTCCTGCTCGGTCAATCCTTTTTTACTGATTACTCTGGACTTAATCACTTTTTCTCTTTTTCTTTTGCAGCAATCCAAGCTCTGCAAGCAAACTACCAGTTCCCCAATACCGAGTCAATCCGAACCGTGCTTCGATACCGGCACCGGGATTGTGACGATCTGCTCGGTTATAAAGCTACCTATACATACTCCGCTCCACGCCGGGGTAGAGTAACCGACTTCCTACGCGAGCCAAGTCCGCCTCCGGATCCAACATTACCTGACATTCCCTTAATCCGGTTGACCGAGGAACAAGAAATGGCCAAGCAGAGTCGAATCCGAAACTTGCTAACTGCCACTTGGCCAAGACTTCATCGGCTCCCGGTCAATCCAGCGGCGCCGTGCTTGGCCTCGCCACACCATCAACCGGCCAACCTCGCCGAGAGCCTGCGCAGCGCCGGGGTGGAAAGAGAGCTCGACCAGATCCCTCAGCCGAGCTGGTGGCTGAGCTTGAGACCGAGCAACTTTGCCGCAAGCTGGCCAATGCCGCTGGCGCCATTCGAAACACCGAGGAGCTGACATCCCGGCCAATGCCTCGGTCAAGGGTGACAAGGAACATTTGCTGGCCTTTGACCTGTCCAAGGCGCTCCTGCTGCCGACCGACGTGGTTGGAAGTGACCACGTTCCTGACACCCGGCTGGTCAAATCATCCGTAAAATCAATGACCAGGGTAACTGTCTTAATTTATTTCTAAAATTTCACAAGTGTTTGTCCGGTTTCCCTATTGATCGTATATGCTACTTGCAGACCATCCAGAAACAGCACCTGGTAATGGAGCGCATTCACCGGCTTCGACAAAAGGCCTCTGACACTGCCCGTCAAGTCGAAAGCCTTCAGACCGAGCTGGGAAGGGCAAAGGCTTCATTCGACCGGGCTAGCAAAAAACAGATCGCTTCGGCCACCGAGTGAAGCCGAGAAGAAACGAGATGAACACCAAGCCGAGCTCAACGCACTGAAAGAGTCTAGGGAGAAAGACTGCGAAGATGCTAACAATGCAGTTCACGTAAGCGAAGACAACTATAAAAGCAGATCTTTGCAACCCAGACATCTATTTCAAGGCCATTTGAAAGAAGCTTGCTCAAGCTCGGTCAGGCCTCAAACCGATGTGTTTGCCGCCACACCCAAAGCCTTCGCTCTACCTCGTGCCTTATGCCAACGACGTCTTCACTGCTACCGCAAGCGAGGCCGAGGAAGAGCTTGCTAGAGAGACTACCGCAGACACCGTGAAGGAATCACCCGGCGAATGTTGAGAATGAGCCCTGATCAAGAGAGGGCTTCACCGGTCAATATTGAAGATGACTATGACAACCTCTCCCCGGCTTAGTTTCTTTCTCGAACTTGCTTTTTGTTTGTTTTTGATGTAACCGTAAATCCCACATTCTCAGAATCGCTAAGTACCCCACCTTTGTACTTATTTCTTATTAATGAAAAAGCTCTAGTTTTATGAAGTGTTTGCACGGTTTGCTTGAACTTTCTTCAGTAAAACATCAATTCACAGAACCGGGATACATTACCTCGGTTGAGAGACCAAATCACAACACCTCCAACCGGGGTAATTCATCTCGGCAAGAAATATCTAATTTGCACAAACATTAATCCATCCAACCGGGCTAATCCATCTCGGCAAGAAATATCTAATTTGCACAAACATTAATCCATCCAACCGGGCTAATCCATCTCGGCAAGAAATATCTAATTTGCACAAGCATTAATCCGTCCAACCGGGCTAATCCATCTCGGCAAGAAATATCTAATTTGCACAAACATTAATCCCTCCAACCGGGCTAATCCATCTCGGCAAGAAATATCTAATTTGCACAAGCATTAATCCATCCAACCGGGCTAATCCATCTCGGCAAGAAATATCTAATTTGCACAAGCATTAATCCATCCAAATGACAAATCCATCTCGGTTGGGAATCCGAAGTTGGGCAAAACGCCAACTCTTCCAACCGGACAAATCCATCTCGGTCGGGAAGCCGAAGTTGGGCAAACACAACTCTTCCAACCGGACAAATTCATCTCGGTCGGGGAAGCCGAAGTTGGGCAAAACACCAACTCTTCCAACCGGACAAATCCATCTCGGTTAGGAATCCAAAGTTGGGAAAAACACCAACTCTTCCAACCGGACAAAATCATCTCGGTTGGGAATCCGAAGTTGGGCAAAACACCAACTCTTCCAACCGGACAAAATCATCTCGGTTGGGAATCCGAAGTTGGGCAAAACACCAACTCTTCCAACCGGACTAATCCATCTCGGTTGGGAATGTTAAATTTTAACAAAACATCAAATTGCGAAGGCAAAGAACACTTGTATATTGACAAAAAGAATTACATTCTGAAGTGTAATGCAAAAAGCTCCTTCTTTGTAAACAAAACAAAAGCTAGAAATAGTACACTTTGAGGTTGGCCGCATTCCATGGCCGAGGTATTGCTCTACCATCCAAGTCTTCCAGGTGGTATGCCCCCTTGCATCAGGTTATCTTGTATGGTCCTTCCCAATTTGCCCCTAGCTTGCCTTCCCCGCACTGTGGTATTTCCCATAACTTTCTCAGACCCAATCACCCACCTTGAACGATGGGGTGCACCATCTTGTTGTACTTCCGGAGAGTTCTTCCGGTAGGTCGCCACATGGATGGCGCTTTTCGCGCTGGCCACCAGATCTAATTCGAGCAATAGCCTCGGTGTTGAGCGTGCTCAAAGCTTTCACTTCGAGGGTGGGCATGCCGACTTCCAAGGAATGACCGCCTCCATGCCATAAGCCAAAGCAAATGGAGTTTCAGAGAACGCATGGTAGTCCCAGATGCCCAAAGGACGCTGAAGTTCCTCGCCCACTTTCCTTTTTCCAACCTTTTCTTTAACCCATCCAAAATAATCTTGTTCGACGCTTTGACCGTTGGATTGGGGTGTCGAGTAGAGTTGTAGAATTCAATCTTTAAATCGTCACAAAATCCTCTGAATAAGCGACCGTCAAATTGGGTGCCGTTGTCAGAAATCAAGATTTTGGGGACGCCAAACCGTGTTACCACATTCTGCCAAACAAACCTCTTCACGTCTTTTTCTTTGATAGTTGCCAAAGGTTCAGCTTCAATCCATTTGGTGAAGTAGTCATTGTCTTGCGATAAAGAACTTCTGGTTGCAGTTGGGAGGGGTCCCACTATATCTAGTCCCCACATCGCAAAAGGCCAAGGGCTGGTGAGTGGAAGAAGTTCTCTGGCTGGCTGGTGGATCTGGTGCGCGAATTTCTGGCACTTTTCACATTTCCGGACATATTTTTGCGCGTCAGCTTGCATGTACGGCCACCAATAGCCTTGTGAAATAGCTCGGTAGGCCAAGGACCTGCCCCCAATGTGACTGCCACAAATGCCTTCGTGAATTTCGTGAAGGAATGCGTCCACGCTGTTTGGGTGCACACACTTTAAGTAAGGACCAGTGAAGGATTTCTTATACAAGGCGCCAGATGGAGAGAGCCAAAACCGCTCTGATTTCACCCGGCATTTGTGTGCTTCCTTCTTTTCGGTTGGTAGAACCCGGTCTCGGAGAAACAAAATGATCGGATCCATCCATGACGGACCCAGCTCGGCGCAGAGTATTTGCGTCTGCCCGGTTTCTTCAATGCTTGGTCGTGGAAGAAAGTCAATTAACATGGGATTAGGCGATGTTTTATCTACCATGGATGCCAGGCCGGCCAGCTCATCAGCACGGCTGTTTTCTTCTCGGCCGATCTGTTGGACTCTGATTGCCTGAAACTGCTTGATGCGTTCCCTGACCAGAGCTTGGTACTTCGCCATTCGGTCATCCTTTGCCTCGTAGATCCCAGAAACTTGGTTAACCACAAGTTGGGAGTCACTATACACCATTAGCTCGGCAGCTTGCATCTGGATTGCGCTCTTAAGCCCGGCAAGAAGGGCCTCATACTCAGCTTCGTTGTTGGATGCTGGGAAGCCAAGGGTGATAGAATGTTCAATGGTTAGGCCATCTGGGGAGATAAGAACAATACCTAGCCCTGCACCGTGACGATTGGACGCCCCGTCAACAAAAAGCTTCCACATTTCTCCCACAAAAAGCTTCCAGCAATCTGATGGATCCTGTGAGTGGTGAGGGGCGCCATGATCAAGGTTGCTCGGCGGTCCGGTTTCAAGTTCTGCTCATCGTCCCACTCGCCTCTTGGTGATTCGACCTTGGACTCAAGAAGTCGATGCCGCCACGCCTAAGTCCGTGGCGAATCACTGGTCATGCAGATACGCCCCGGGCTCAGGCCGAGTAGTTCCATTACTTCCCCCCTTGGTGATGCGGTACCGGGCAGAGTTGGTGGAATAACAGCACCCAACTCCGTCATCGCGTCACCGGTTGTTGGCACTGTATGAGTGTAGGCCACTACGGTGGTGCGCGCAAAGTCCGCGCCGCGAACCCCACCAAGTGGTAGTATCTCGGATGAACTGGCGTGCACCTCATCATCTGCCGCGGTAATATCGACCGGGCATACCGGATGAGTTCCATGTGAGAATTCTGCAACGAAGTCAGCCAAAGTCTGAGCTTTGATGGCGGTCTTGGTGATACTTCACATCAACCGCCTAACTCGATCACCACTTAAGAACTCGGCCGAAAAAATCCGCCTGCTCAAACAAAGCTTTGAGGGGAACTCGGTCAACACGACGACAAGATGTGCATGAAAGTAGTCGCCAACTTTCTCGGCCATCATTAATGCCAAGGCAAGTTTTTCAAGAGGCAGTACCTAGTCTTCGCCGTAGCAAGGTCTTCTTGACATAAAAGATGGGGAGGTGCTTGATTCCTTCAAAATCAAGCACCGTGACCGATCGCGATGTCGCGACGGCCAGATAAAGATAAAGTTCTTCGCTGCACCGGCGTGACCAACAATGGTGTCAAGACAGATATTCTTGAGCTCGCCAACGCCTTGCCGCACTCTTCATCCCATGAGAACTTGGACTTCAAGGATCGAAGAAAGGACGGCTGATCGATGACCCATTATAAATCGACATACGGCGGCCATTCCGCCAAATGTCGCGTCTTTCACCGAGCTAGGGCGCTTAACTTTTGCACGGCTCGATTTGTGTAGGGTCCGCCTCAATACCTCGGTTTGTGACTAAGAATCCCAAAAATTTCCCGGATCCCACACCGAAGGCACACTTAGATGCATTCAGGCGTAACTTATGTTTCTTGAGGATGGCAAACATCTCGGCCAGGTCGGTCAAATGATTTGTTTGATGCCTGCTTTTCACCACCATGTCATCAATGTAAGCCTCCATTGTCCGGCCCAGCAAAGGAGCGAACATCTTGGTCACCATCCTCTGGAAAGTTGCCCCGGCGTTCTTTAAACCAAAAGGCATAACTCGGTAGCAGAAGAGTCCCCTTGGTGTAGTAAATGAAGTGATTTCTCGGTCAGGACCGTGCATGGCAATCTGATGATAGCCCCGGTAAGCGTCCAAGAAACTCAACCTGTCATGTCCAGCTGTCAAATCCACAAGCTGGTCAATTCTAGGCAAAGGAAAGCTGTCTTTCGGA
The DNA here is from genome assembly GCA_025200525.1 of Camellia lanceoleosa. Classification (NCBI taxonomy): domain Eukaryota; kingdom Viridiplantae; phylum Streptophyta; class Magnoliopsida; order Ericales; family Theaceae; genus Camellia; species Camellia lanceoleosa. Next base: position 85,049,426 of record CM045768.1, on the reverse strand, counting down.
CAAGAACGGTTGACGGTTTTGTAATCAACGCAAACCCGCCACTTCCCATTCTTCTTTGGTACAACGACTGTATTTGAAATCCACCGAGGATAATGCACTTCTTGAATTGCCCGTGCCTCAAGCAAATTCTTGACTTCCTCCGCCACCACCTCGGCGTGATGCAATGCTGACCTCCTTGTTCGCTGAATGACCGGCTTGGCTCCGGGGAAGACATTGAGATGATGGCAGATAAAATTTGGATCGAGGCCGGGCATGTCATAAGGCGACCATGCAAAAACTTCAATGTTAGCTATAAGGAATTCCACCATCTCGTCCTTTCTTGTCTTTGTGAGGTGGAGCCGATCAAGAAGAACTGTCCTACCGACGATCGGTATCAATTGCATTTCCACCAATCCTTCCACGGCTTTGTCTTCGCCTTGGTGCCCACATCATCTAGCACCACCGTCCTCTCGTCCTCAATCATTTGAACAAATCCTTTGGCGGGCCCATTGACCGCCACAAAGCACTGCTTCGACATAACCTGATCGCCTCAAATCTCCTCAACTGCCCCCATAGCCGAAGGGAATCTCATCACTTGGTGAAAGGTTGATGCCACGGCTTGCATAGCATGAAGCCAGCCCCTGCCAAGGATCAGATTGTAAGTAGACGGTACCTGCAATACCCAGAATTCAACCTGTTTGACCACTGATCCCGCTTTAACTGGCAGGACAATTTTTCCCAAAGTCCACTCCGGCCAGAGTTGAAACCGACCAATGGCGGTTCTTTGGGCCAACCGTGTCTCGAGCTTGAGCCATTTGAAAGCGTCGAAATACATGACCACGTCCTAACTTCTCTGATCGAACAAGATCCTCTTGACCTCAAAATGATTGACGCGGAGTGTTACCACCAAGGCATCGTTGTGTCTCAGATGCGCCCAAATCTTTTGAGGAAAAGCGATTACATCCTTTACTGTCTTCCCTCTTGAGCGCGGCCGAATCGACAAAACCTCCCTCATGTGTTCGCTTTTTAATCATACCGCTGGCTCGCAAACACGCCACGGTTCCACTATGCCGTGGATGACATTCACGACCCTTATGAGGCGCATCCCGGCCATCCGTCCGTGTGGAGCAATCGAACTGGTTCGCCTTGACCCTCCATCAATGTAGAGGTCCGAGATGCGCCGCCACTAACTCTTCCAAGTGTTGCCTCAAAAGCGACGGTCCTGTTCGATGGCCTCGCCCGGTGAAAGGTGCAACGGCATTTTGGGATTGAAGCCCTTCGCGTCGCTTAGCTTAGCAGAAATCGGACGTATTCTCGTCATGATTTCACTAAGTATGCGATAGATTGGGATTTTGAAGACCGTGGTGATGCTCGCCTTGCTTTCACCTCCCGCAGATCGGCCGCATCATTTCGGGTAGTCATCCCACGGTAATCATTCTGTCATTACGCCTCCCCGACCGGTTCTTGCGGTTTGAACCTCGGTCGACTCCTCGCCGGTCACTAGATCGGCCGGACTCTTGCCCGATCAAGATGTACTTTTTCCTGCCGACCTCTTAGTCATTGCGGCCGGTCGCCTTTGCTCGGTTGTCGAGGCATCATCCTCTACCCGGATGTGCTCATTGATGCGCTGCATAAGCTGTCCCATGGTCGTAGGCTGTTGCATGGTAAGCGAGTCTCGCAGTCTATGTCCGACCGAGCCCACGCTTATCAGTCACGATTGCTAGGTTGACCGGGCAATCCAGTATCTCATTGAAAGTCTCCCAATACTTGGAGTTGTACGCCTTGAGTGTGTCGCTCGGTTCCATCTTGATACTCAGGAGGTGATCAACTTCCTTAGGAGTTTTGGTGTTAGTCGTGAAGCGTTCTTAAGGCCTCGCCGGTTGTTGCCACCTTTCAATACTTCCTCGTAGCCTTCCTAACCACTTCAATCCCAATTCGCCCAAACTTGACGGAAAGATAAGGCACATAAGAGCATCATTCGACGGTGTCCGCCATAACTGCTTCGGAAATGACTTACATGCATGTCGGATCGGTCTTTCCATCGTAAAGGTAAACTTTGGTGGAACCAGGAAGCGCGCGGCTTCTATTTCAAGTGAAAAAGGAGGGCACTCAACCCGCCAAATCAGATCAAGAAGGAGTGGCTCGCTTGGCGTGCGGAAGCATTCCGACCTCGCTAGCATGGGCTCCGTGGGATAACCGCCGCAACGCCAAGCACCTCTCGAAGCTTCTCACGGCGAGCCTGCTCTTCGAATCGCCCGCAAATCCTCTCAGACAAAGTGAATAGAATACCTCGGCGTGCCTCCGGACGTGAGGGTTCAGAGGTACTATCTTGCGCGCTAGACTCTCTGCGTGCAAGTCGAGATCACCATCTCAGAGCTCCCCGGTGATAGAGATTGTCGAGTGTGCCTCGACTGGCTGGCTGAACGGCGGGAGGGGGCTGATCGGCGGGATGGGGTGCGCCACTGTGGTCACCCACTCCAGCTACACCCTTCCCTTTGTGACGCCGCTGAGCTCCTCCATCTCCGCTGCCATTCGCCGGATGACGGCATCTTGGTCCCGCAGCTTGTGTTCAAGGCGTCTGGAGTGTGACTCTCTCCGCCGCCCGTGTCCGTCTGGACTCCGAGAACGCCATGACTTCTTCGCGCTTGTCATGCGTCTGCCCTCCTCGGTCAGGTGTCCAAGTTCGCCATCGGAAGGATGGTCGTGAGTCCTTCTCTCTGCCGGACAAACTCTGGAGTAGCTCCGTCGACGGCGGACAACGGAAACTCCTCATTGTGCGCCATGAACGGCGTTCAGATGAACCCAGAAGACAAGGTTTTATCTGCAAGTTTCCCACAGACGGCGCCAATTGTACGGGGAGGAAATATTCCGGCAACCCGCACTTCCTTTCTTCCAGGCTCCTCAGCTGTCCGATCACCTGAAAGCACAACGGAGGTGAGCTGCCCGGCGGTGTGTGGCCGGAAAACCCCTCCGACGGTCAAATTAGAACACACACCTGAGAATAGGTAGAGAGAAGGGAGAGTGTATGCGTGTAAGTCTCACTTACAGAAAATTGTCCATCCCCTTAAGGGGTGGCGCAGACTTGTTTATATACCTCTCTGCGCCCCACATCCACTCCCATTGATCTCTCAACACGTGGCTCGCTATCCCATCTGTCAAACATACACCATGCCTCAGTTACACCATGCCGACATCACCTAATCGCCAAAGCTTCTGGCCCATACCGGTCAGATTGGCATAAGTCACCGGCTAAGCTGGAGAGAACCGAGAACGCAAAGATCCTACCGACCATGCCCGAGATATTTCACATTCACCTTTCAAGATTCTCGCCGAGCAACTTCCTAGCTTTCGACCACGCCTTCTTCCGGCCGGTCATCTGCTGGGTCGGGCTTCTTCGCCGAAGCAATTAACAAATTTTGTCGTTGACGCCTTCCGCACCGATTCTTCAGTCTGCTAGGCTTACATTCATCCTAAGCACGCAGCTCGGTTTAGTCAATCGGTGTCTTAACCGAACACCTTCTTGACGCAGTACCTGCTCGGCCCATATCTTACCCTAAGACAACCTCGTCTGCCAAATATGACCGCACGCAGACGATCATTATTTTCCCACTCAATCCTTATGGATAAATTAGAGGAAAGACATACCACTTGAGTGTTGTTATTTGTATCATATGGAGTGATCTAAATATTAAATGTGGAACTTGAAAATATGAGAGTTAACCTTAGATTTTGAACTAGATTTTAGAGTGGTGATTGTAATTTTATTGGGGATTATTCTACCCTTTATATTTTAGGTTGCCTTATCTTCTTTCATGGAACTTGTTTCTAGTTCATCACATGGAATATTTTGCATTGGGAGAATCTTCTAGGAACTTCTTGTTGAGTAGAAGTCATTTGTGATTAGTTGGTGGGAGTGTTAGTCCAATCTCTGTTTCATTTGGATTTGTCTAAACTTTAGATCTTGAACTGTTTAATTTCAGGGACGAAATTTCCTAAGGCAAGTGATTGTAACATTTTGTGCTTGGAGCCTCTTTGCTTCATTTTGGAATGTTGATTGAGGTGGTATCATAATGGTAAAGTAAGATTGAACGAAAAACATTGATTCGAATAATTGTCCCATGAGTATTCTTCACTCTTTTGCCCTTTTCTCTTTCCACACTTTGAATTTGAATGTAAGGCTAAAACCACTTTGGACACAAAACGACTTAAAATGGAGTCCGCAAGGGAGTTATGCTTGTTTGAAATTTGAGTATCATCTTTGGAAGCAAGTTCGCTCGAGCGAGCTTTTCATCGCTCGAGAGGTCTATGCAAATTTCAAAGATTCTGGGAGCTTTTTTTCACCACTCGAGCCAAGCTTTGACCACTCAAGTGGTGCAGTCAAGACGACACTTTAAAGTGAGTTTTGGCCCAAAATCTTTATTCTTTCTTCCTTTCTTCTCTCTGTCTCTCTCTCTCTCCTCCACACCCGAAACCCTTGACCTCCAAACCTTGATGTCACTCATTTTTCACCAACAATCCACCATGGATCTTGCATTAAAAATGAAGAACAAGTGAAGATCAACATTTTTAACAGATTGGATTTTGGATTTTCGAAGGAATCCTCTTGATTTAGCTTCTCTACTCTCATCTTAGAGGTAAAATTACTTTTAACTTGGTACCTCTTTACTTTGAGGATGTTTATTGGTATTATTGTGACATTGGTTTTATGATTGATGTTTGAGTTTACAAAGAAATGGGTTTTGATTTCAAAAATGGAATTTCTCATATATTTTTCAAAATTTATATTAATGTTTATGGATTATGAAAACTTTAGTTGAAAAATAGCATTTTACATTATGAAGGGGCAAAGGCCCCAAATTTAATAAAAACCCTAATTTTTGAAATTGAACAATGATATGCTCAAATGGAATAAATCTTCAATTCTTTAAATTTATGATTGAATTATGAGAATGAGATGTATTTTTACTTGAGATTCATGAAATTGAAAGCTTTTGAGATTTTTCTTTGGAATATGAAGATTATGTCTCCATAATAGTTCAGTTATTTGAATGGTGATATTTACCTTTGTTCTCATGGATATATAAATTCTTGAAATTTGTGGAAATCTTGGAAAAGGTTATTTAAGGGGGTGGTAATAGTATGGGAGTCCGAGTAGTGAGTCGGGTTTGGTTTAAGTTGTGTTGTATTTGGTACCTGCGCAGTCAAGGTGCCTAATTGCTTTGTCTTGAGCTTATCGTCAAACGAATGTGGAAAAATGTTTTTGGGTGCCCACTGGTCTTGTTGTATTGTAGTCAGTAAAAGTGAAAAAACAGATGATTTTGGACGCCCGTGTCCTGCCGTATAACAATCACTAAATGTGGAGATAGTTTTAATGGGAACTGACTTGTATATGTGGTTTGGGACTCTTTATAGGGACTTCATGGTGTATTTACCCCCCCGATGTTGAAATGTGATTTTCATGGAAATTATAATATCTAAGTTTTGGCTGTGATAATGCCATATGAATTTTGAATAATTAGATACTTTGTTAAAGGTATTTCTACTCATCTAGTTCACTCCTATCTAACAATTTCAGGAATTGATACTGTGCAATCACCCCTATGAGAAAGAGGTGGACTTCTTTGTTTTGTTGGGGCTCGAAGGCTCATGGATGTGTTATATGGAAGCTCCGAGCATATGTGTTTTGGGACCGTGTGTCCATTTGATTGTAACAAGGCCATGCCTTGATGATTGTATGCCCTTAAGGCATTATTATTTGTTTATTCATTTAGCTTCTTGAACCATGACAATGTTATTGTAACTAAATCAAGAATATGAAAATTGTAATATTTGATATGTAGTTCAATGGAAAATGGGACTTTTGAGATTGATGTTATTGTTTGGTTTGGAAAGATTTTAGATTAATCAGGTTATGAGAAATGTTTTAATTTAATCAATTTGGAGGCGTTACAGTACCTTTGGAGAGTTCTTCTAAGTAGGAGTTGTCGTGAGGCCGCGACTTGGAGACTTGAGCTAGTCTTTAGTAACCCCATAAGAATCAAGATCTAGTGCATAGCCTTTAAGAGTACTAATCTATGAACTGATGTCCAATAACACTAATCCGCCAACTGATGTCCAATACCAGTGTTGTGTGTGTGACTAGCTTTATGGTATTATCAAAAATTTTATTTTTATTAAAAGTAGGGGATTGTTGAAATTTTAATAAAAATAAAATTAATTATTTCTATTTAATTTGTTTGATCGTTATTAGCATTAATATTGGTTTTAAATATTTCGGTTGTAAAAATGTTATTAAATTTTATTATTGTAATTATGTAATGGTTAATTGTTATGTTTTCATTCTGAGAAAGTGTTCAACTATATAAATTATTCTCTCTTCCAAAACATTAGAAAAGAAGAGACACACAAGAGTATAAGATATATTGAAATTTTATTGAAGAGTATAGTTTGATCCATCTTTTGTATTTCTTGACAACTATGATTCATAACTCGTTCATGTCTTCCTGGTGGACATGATTATCGGATGAGGAAGGCTGTGAGCGTTTGGGTTTTATCTCTTGGAACCCTTGCACTCTAGTTATACCTTCACGCAGGGAGAAATAATGGTTTTAGAGCAGTGACTACACGCCTCTTAATCTTACAAGCCAACTATTTCTTACTCTATATGAATTTATTTACTTTCATATTTTATTTAACATAAATCTGTTAATCATTTTATCAGCTGCCACCTGTTGGTGGTTGTCTAACACATTACAAACCACGTTGTTATGAATATATTTTGTGTGTGTTGTCACTTTGGCATCCCACCAAAGCTATTCTTTTCCTCTCCTATACGCAACGTTGCGTACAAACAAAATTGCACTGCAAGGAATCATTTTTGTGTTGTGTCTGAACTTTCACAATTTGTTTGTGAAGCACCATTATTAGTTGTAGTACTCATCTATTTTGAATTCACAAATTTGGATTTCTATGATTTGCACCATGCCATTTGTTCATTACACAAGAGTAAAATCTATTTATTGGTTAGTTTAATTATCAGAATTCATGTATTTCTAATAGAAGGTTTCCTTTCTTCTCTAATCTATAAATAAATAAATAAATTTATGTTGAATTTGACAAACAATTTGACATTGCTATAATTTCACATGGACGTTTGGAGATAAATTGAAATTTTCAAACTTAGATTTCAACATAAAAGATATTTAATCTCTAAAAAAATTGATAAATAAGTCAACTTTTTTATAACCAACTTTCTAGACTCAATAATAAATGAGATAATTAATTGATAATTATTAAAAAAATATGAGAGAGAAAAATAACACATGAGAGTGATTGGTTGGGACTAATTTTTGAGTTTGAATAATACTTGTTTGGTTGTGATTGATTTTCTAAAAATTGAATTTTTTTTTTCGTATTTTTTTATTTTTGGTGAATTTTTTTTTATATTTTAAGTAGGTTTTTTTTTTTTTAGTTTTTAGTGCGCATAGCTTAGATGCACCCTAAAAAGTAAAATGTTTGGGAACAAATATTTTAAAATTTTAATAAATACACAAGGATACAAAAATATATTAAAATTTTATATTTTTGTATTTGATGAATTTTTTAAAGATTTTTTCATAAATATTATACTTTTTAAGTGTATCTTAAAAATAAAAAAAAATTTAAAATATTAAAATTTTTGACTAAAAATATAAAAAAAAATACGAAAAATAAAAAACTCAATTTTCTGAAACCAAATAAGGTGATATTTTTAATATTATTAAAGTTGCTCTAAACAAAGCAAAACAAAATTTTATGTTTTATTTATTTGATTCATGTGTGATTAAATATAATAATATAATCAATACAAGAATAAAAAATAAAATGACTTTTAAAGTCGGGAAGAAAGCCTAATATTTACAAGGGAAATAAGACCGACACGTACGTAGGGAGATTCGAATCATTAATCTAAAGTGCATGAATTCTGATTAGTTAGGCTAGTCCCGTTGATTCATTTTGACATCTATCTTATATAAGAGCATCTCTAACCCTTTATTTTTCTTGTATATAATTTAATTCTAAATTTGAGGGAAAAAAAAATAATTTGATTTGAACTATTCCAACTGTTCCATTAAATTTTCATGAAAGTGTTTTAATTTTTTTTTTTATTTTATTCCAAAATTTTACTTTAATCAAATTTGATAGGGAAAAAAATCATCTATAATTATTTATCTTTTTAAAATTTTGATCAAATTTAAATTACATGAACAATTTGATGGAAAAAATATTCTTCCCTTAAATGATTGGAGATAGTTTTTTTAGCACTTTTTATCAATTTTAAATTTGATGGAAAAAAAAAAAAAAATTTTTTTGACTTAGACCATGTTTGGTTTATGTTTCTAAAATTTTTTGTTGATTTTTTTTAGAAAAATAAAAATTAATTTGACAAAAATAAATATGAAAAATATTTTTTAAGCTTTTTAAAAGTAACTTTGCTTATTTTTGGTTTTCCAAAAACACTTTTCAAAAAATTCAACTTTCTTATTTTTCGTATTTTTTTGTTTTTATTGAATTTTTTTAATATTTTAAGTAATTTTTTTTTGTTAATTTTTAGACCCACCTAACATAAATAGACATAAAAGTATAATTTTGTGAAAAAAACTTTTAAAAAATCATTAAATACCAAAAATAAAAATAAAAAAATACGAGAATTCAGTATATTTTACATATTTTAATGTATTTATTAATTTTTAAAAATATTTTTTCACAACTTTTTTTACAAACTTAACACACTAATTTATACTCTCCAAAAAAATAATACTAAGCACTTCAATTTTTTTATAAATTAATTTTTAATTTTAAAAAAACAAATTTTTAAGGGTTAAATTTTTTTTTTAAAAAAATGACTCTCTGGTTTTACGCCTTTCTCACTTTAAACCCTAGTGTTTCAATTTCGATAAATAAAACCCTAGAGTTCCATCCATATTTCAATTTATCCCCTCTTTCCATCTTCATCCGTGTAAAACAGCGAAGGGATTTAAAGGGAAAAATGAGTGAAACTTACGAATTTTTTTTTGTAATTAACCATTTTTTTAAAATTAAAATTACTGAAAACAAAAAAAGGTTAATTACAAAATAAACACCAAAGTTTCACGTGTTTCTCAATTTAAATCATAGTATTTTTAACTTTAAACCCCCTTCCCGTTAACTTATACAGACAGAGAGGGAAAACTGAAATACGAATGAACTCTAATATTTAATTTGTCGAAATTGAAATACTAAATTTAAAATGAAAAACGCGTAAAACTTTAAAAAAAAAATTGTAATTAACCCAATTTTGAAAAGAGCACTTGCTCTAAACATCCAGTTTAAAATTTTCCTTGCTCAAAGGTTAGGCATTAAAATATTTTGTCCGTAAGGACAAGCTCTTACAAAATGGCCTATATATCGTAAAACCAGACAAACATCATACAACACAATCTTCTCTCCCTCCCTCTCTATCTCCCTCTTCAAACCATACCCCTTTTCTCTCTCTTCAAACCCTCTCTCTCTCTCTCTCTCTCTCTCTCTCTCTCTCTCTCTCTCTCTCTCTCTCTTGTAGTCATTGGAGTCGTCGTCAACCTTGCATCGCCACTAATGAAAATCGTCGAAGCTTCATATCTGAGCTTTTCCACTACTTCTCCTTCATCGTTGCTCTTCGATTATTGCTCATCCGTCACTATTCTTTAGCCACCGATCTCCTTCTGCCACCATCGGTCGTCTGTCTCTTTCATTACGCCTCAACTTCTTTATCTTTTTAGATCTGATAATGGAAGTTCACAAGTCAATTTCTCTTTCTCTCTCTCTCTCTTCCTCCATCTCCATCTCCGCAACTTCTCCCTCCTTCCTTTTTTACCATCGCTCTACTACTGCCTCCGCCACTCCACCACAGTCTAGATTTGGAACTAGATCTACCGCGCAAACTACACCCGCTTCCCTCAATCGTAGTTTATCATAATTTGTTTGGCAGTCCAATATCCCATCATTAGAGACGCAAAACGCATCAATTAATCCCTCTCTCTCTTCTGCCGTGCACTTCTTAACCACTGGCTATAGCTCTAATATCCTACAATCATCTCCATCATAAGAGTCGAAAAAGCTCATCGTCAAAATCAAAAGATCAAATGACTAAGAAGAGCTCTTCAAAATCAAACGGTAAGAAAACCTTTGTGTGTGATGCGAAAATGAAGAGTGGTAGTGATTTGATGAGCCTTGTTGGTTCTTCTAGGTATTTTTTAGGGAGTGAGAAGAGTAATTTAACGGAGATGGTATCGGATTTTGACCTAGTTTTGACATTGGTTCTAATGGATTCTATTAAGAAGTCTCAAGCTGTTAAAGCAAAGAGGTCTTCTGCTTCAAATTCAAAACCTCTACAATTTTCCTTATCCACCAGTACTATGACTAGAAATCTCAATTATTTATTTATTTATAGTTGTTGCTGTTGTTGGTAGTGTTGATGATGATAGTGATGAATGTTTTTGTTGAAAAAGAAACAAGTTACCAGATTAAAAAAATGGGATGATTTGTTCAAAAACTTGAACAAATAATAAAATATGAATAGATTTATTTCAACAGATAAAGAAAGAAAAGAGAAGTAGAAAGATAAATAGATAGAGAGAAAGTTTGAAAATCATGTAAATTTGAACAGATAGAAAAAATAGGTAATAAAAATTCAACAGATAAAAAAAATCAACATATAGTTTAAAAAATTCTACAGATAAAAAAATATTTGAATAGATAGACAAAAAAAATTTGGACAGATAGACAAAACATTCGAATAGATAAAAAATAATTGGAAAAGATAAATATAAAATTTGAACATATAGTCAAAAAAAGCCAACAAATAAAAATTAAGGGGTAAAATTAGAAACAAAATGTTCTTTCAAACAACAAAAAAATTTCTCACCAAATTATTTTACAAATGATAAATCTCTCAGACCATCTACAACCGTGTATCAAGCTTATCATCAGTTCCAACGGTTTTATCAAATTGGTATCAAATCTATGATTTCATTTTTCTTTAATTCAAATTGATGACCAATGTGTCTTTCATCAAATTATTGTTTATTGTTATTGAATTTTCACTACTGGATGTCCCCTCGAATGACCACCTCAATGTAAAAGTTTGTGAAAAAATTACACTGGCCGATCGACCCCTTGATCGTCCTCTCGGTCGACTTCCTTGATAACCACCTCAAAAAGAAAAATTGTGAAAAATTTACTCTAGCCAGTCGATTGGTAGTTTGACGAAGTCTCAAAACCCTCCGTTGGAATACTTAATATCAAAGAATTTTTTTAAAAAAAATTTCACTCAAATTTAATAAAAAAAAGTTAATACACCATTAAAAATGCCCTCATAAATAAAAAATATATATATATATATAATGAGCCTAATCCTTTATATCTTTCTTATCTTACACTTTTTGCCAATTTTTTTTTTTTCTTGAAAAATCAAACCAAACATCTCTTAAGTTGCGTTTGGTAGAGTTTTGTAAATATGATTTGAGAGTATGAGTTGTATTTTGAGTTTGTGAGTTGTGGAATTATGATTTGAGTGTAAAAAATTTGTTTGGTTATGATTTTTGAATAGAGTATTGAATTGAGTTTTAAATTGAGTGTGAAATTGAGTTTTGAAAGTTTGATTTGACATGTGAAGTAAGAAAATTTGTTTGGTTATGAGTTTTGAAAATAGTTTTTAAAAATTAATTCAAATTATTATAACTCATAACAAAATATACTACTTTCATACTATTGAAAATTCTGATCAACACTCATAACCAAACTCTTTTTAAAATTCAATTAAAAAAATTTATTATTAACAGAAAATAACATTAATCAATTTTTTAATTAAAAATATTACGAAGGAAATAATTTTTTTTTTCAAAATAAATATTCAAAAAATTTAAATCATAAATATTTAAATAATCTAAAAAATTTAATAAGTAAAAAATTAAAATAAATATTCAAAAAATTTAAATCGTAAAAATTTAAATAATTTAAATATTCAAAAAATTTAAATAATTTAAAATGTTAATATTTTAAATTTAAAAACAACTGTATACTTAAATCATAACCAAACACATAAAACAAAACTCAATTAAGAAATTATTTTTAAAACTTATAACCAAACACATAATTCGAAATTCCATACTACTTTCACAATTCTACACTCAAATTGTAACCAAATACATAACAAAAAAAATTAAAATATTTAAAAATATTTTTATAAAATAGAGTTTGAATTTATTTTTATAAAATATTTTAAAATTTAAAAAATTAAAATAGTAATATTCAAAAAACTAAAAAATTTAAAAAATCGTAACATATTTAAATATTAAAATATTTAAAATCTTAACAAAATTAAAATATTTTAAAAATATGAAAAAAATTAAAATATTAATTTAAATTGAATTTTAAAATTTTTGAAATTATGTGTTTTATTATAAATTTTTAAAAGTAATAATTATATTTTAAATTAAACTTTAAAAAATAAATATAAAATTATAATTTAAAAACTTAAAATAAACAATATACTCAAATCAACACGCGCAACTTTAATTCAAATTATTTATCAAACGGAGTCTTAAATTTTCAAACAATAGGCGACAGCTCAACCCGAATTTCCGTACTCGGTGCCGACTCTGCTCTCTACAGCGTTTCTCTCTTTCCTTCTCTCCTTCCTGTAAAAATCAAAAAGCTTCCAAACCATGGATAATCACCAGTCTTCTAGACCACCAGTCACTGGCTACCCAGCCCCAGGCTTACCCCCTAGCAACAACCCCAGCGGCTGCGCCACCACCGCCGGAACCGGTTTCCCTTACGCCGCCCCACCGCCTCGTCCTGCTTACTACAACCCACGTTACCCTTACTACCCACGCGCCACCCTCTTCCGCCGCCTCCTCGCCATCCTCATCGCCTTCTTCATCATTTGCGGCACCATCGTCTTCATCATCTGGCTTGTCCTCCGCCCCCGCTTCCCCGACTTCCGTGTCGACTCACTCTCCCTCTCCAACTTCAACCTCTCCTCCTCCCCATCCTCCCTCATCTCCGCCAAATGGGACGTACGCTTCACCGTCCGAAACCCTAACCACAAGCTCTCCATCTTCTACGATCACATCAATGCCTACGTCTTCTACAAGTCCGAGTCTCTCTCCGACACCACCCTCCCTCCCTTCGTTCAGGGGACCCGGAATCAGACGACTCTGCGAGCGAGTTTCGCTACGGCGTCGTCTTACGTTGATGATTGGGCTGTTGAGGGCATCAATGGCGAGAGGAAGAGTCATGGGACGGTGAATTTCAATGTCAGATTGCTCTCTAGGGTTAGATTTAAGGCCAGTTGGTGGCGAGCCAGGCACCGTATCTTGAGCGTCTATTGCGGAGATTTGACGGTTGGGGTTTCGTCGAATGGCGCTGGAGGGACGTTGGTTGGCGGAGCAAGGGAATGCAGGGTTGGCATTTGAATGAATTTAGGTAATTTTCTGAGGATCCTCTGTTCGTTGTTCTGAGTATCAAACTGTGTTTTTACAGATTGAGAGCTAGGGTTTAGACCTTTTGCGATATAATGTTAATGCACGAGCGTTTTGGTTTTATGTTAATCAGTTAACTTTTGTACAGCTTTTTGTGGTTTCAATATATTATTAGTTGCTGATATTCATTGATTGTATATATGTTTGTTTGAGGCTACATTGGTTTTTAAATTGCATACCATATTGTATATGTTATCGGCCAATGTGTATCAATAGATATTACATTTTATCCCACTATTACATCCCAATGTAAATTTATAAACAATTCAAGTCTAAAATCTTCAATTCACATCTAGGCCCAATACCAATATCAATTAAGCATTTCTGATGTGTTAATACACCCTTTAAATTCAATTTCTAATTTATGACTTTTTTAAGTTTTTCGAATTTTGTCTATGATGGGAAACTTTCAATAAGCTCCATAGAATATGATTCCGTTTTTATGTGATGCAAGTGGGCATAAATCAATTTGACGTAAGATTCTTGATATCAGGAAAGCAGATTTGTGAGGGACCTAGGCTAAAGTAAAAGTAAGAATTTGCTTTCCATCTTAATAAACTTTTTGTGTAATATTAATTTTATAAAGATGTTTTAATTTTTGTTTTTTAAAAAATGTTAAAATTGAAAATCAATGTATTCCAGCACTATTTGGGGTACACTATATGAGTATACTCTTTTATCCTTTTATCTTTTTTGGATCACATCACTTCTCTACTTCTCTACATATCCTTTCGTAATCATCCCAAACAACCCCTCAATATCATGTGTTGTGTCATATATAGGATCATTTATCTTCTTTCAATTTCCTTACATTCTAGCTGAAGGAGACTTACCTTTACTTAGAGAGGGGCAGCGGTAGGCATGTTTATTGTAAGATAAATTAGCATAAGATATGTAGTAGTCATACTTGTCAATTTACCTCTATAAGTAGGGCTAAGATACTAATAATTGTGACTATGTGTGATTGATTGAAATGGTCCTTTACGTGTTTGAAGCCTCGTTTTACTGAACAATTTAAAACACGGACTATATCAACTTTATACTTGTGTTATCTGGAAAATAACAAATAAAAAAAAAAAGGTTGATCATCTTTATCTCTATTTGACCTAGTTGTTGCACTCTGGAAACAGCCTCGAGGGCTAAGATATGGGAATGCTTTAAGATTAAGTCTTGTGTACAAAAGGAGTCATCTAAGATTTTTTAGCATAGTTCCAAATGCAAATTGGAATCCCGTGTGGATGACATGTGGATGATTGTCTTTCTTTTTGATAAGAACACAAAGAATCAAATGGTCATAAAGGCCACATTGGCTGCTTCATCAACTCACATTGACAAATTAGTTGTGGACGACATTGATGGGGATAGAACATGCAGAGGTTTGAGTTTTGATGTGAGGATGTCGGCTAGGTTAGGTTTGAGGTGAGACAAAAAAGTAGGCTTTTGAGATCTTGTAGGGGAGACAATCATTGGGATTACATTTGAACAGCGATAGGACATTGATTGGTGGTGATTAGGTTTCTTTTCTGATGCTCTATTTCATAGTCACAAATTGAAGTTGGGATTTAATTGTAGAGTATAATAATGCACATGGCGCTACATTTTTGTTGATCGATTAATGTATCAATTTCCATGTAGATTTTTGTGTGCGTGCATGTGTTGGTAGATTGACGCTGTATTGATTTTGGTGTATGATTTGCAGTTTTTTCTTACATTGCTATCTATTTATGTTGGCCTATGTGCCTTGAATTTTTTTCTTCTACCTTTTGTTTTTTCTGTGTCATTGTATCTTTGTATCCAAGTCATTAACTATGTCATTGGCTTTTTTTTTTTTTTGTTAAATGAAAAAGCATATGAATCAAGATTATTTTGACACAGACTACAGTGGGGTTGCTGAATACCTAGAACTGGAGAGGTCCAATTGCATTTTGTGTGGGATGAAATTAATGAAGACAAATGGAGATGTAATAATGCTACTACAATATATCATCAGTGATCTTTTATGTTCCTAAATGCCTTTGACTTTAATAGCTCAAGTAAGATAATGGCTTTCTACATGTTATATGGATTTTGTTACGGGTATGGGTGTTGGGTACATGTATATATCATAGTGTTGGATTCATCTAATTCCCATTTCCAATGATGTTGGGACATGACAAAATATTCATATTTCTTAATATAATTAGTTTATTTTATTTTTTTCTGTTCAATTAGTATTTAGAGGGTTTCATAAAGCATTTCATGCATAATATGAGATTTTTATGCATAATTATAGTTTAATTACTAAATATCCAGTTAGTTGAATATTCAACTATACATTCCGAATGTATGTCGCCTATCCTAATTCAAGTGTAGAATGTTTAGCACTATTACGTCATATACATTTAGAAGAGCTCATATAACATAGATTTGTACTTAGAACACTCTCTAGAATACAATTGGGCCATTTAAATGTTAAATGTTTACTTGTGCCCTAATATGCTAGTTACTCAAAGCCAATTCTATGCATATTCTATACATATATATGGTAAGATTGAATTATATCCTTGGGACTACCACCTTCCAAAAGGTAATAGGAATTGTTCTAGGATTGAAATTGCAGGAAATATACAATTCTTTTAGGTTTTGCAAGCAGCCTTGTGTGTAGAAAGTAATAGAGGTTGGGTCTTTCCCTTTTTGGGTATTTCAATGGCAGCTTACACCATTGTTCCCTGAAATTTCCGCTAGTGTCAATTTGGTCCTTGTTCTAATTGTATCATATTTGACTTTTAATATTTTGCTTTTTGTCAAATTGATCCAATTATTAACGGGAGTTGACATTTTTACCAGAAAAATTGTCACGTGTGTGCCTTTCTTGACCACTTTCATGAGCAAAATTGGAAATTCACCATGTCTCCCTCTCTCTTGATGTTCTTCCCCATTCTCTTTGATATGCAACAACAGCACACACCCGTTTGTTTTAGTGAGGGGATTATTAATACGGTGGGATTGAGTGGATTAACCGAGAGGATTATTAGGAGTGGTTTGGGTGTTCTAAATAATTGTACGTTTAGACTTTTTGGACTAAAAAGTATAGGAAAAAAAATATGGTTATTTGGGATAATTTTTTAATTTTTTACGAAAAAATGTATATTAAAATATTGTATAAAATAACAAAATTACTATATTACTCCTACATATATAAATGCCTATTGACAGTGATGGTACTGTCATGCATACGATAAATGACTAGGACGGATTGCCTCTCACGGTCTTTGTTGAATTTGGGCCAGTCTTTGTTCGAACTGTGGGGCGGTCTGTTTGATAATCGGAACCGTTTAATGTGTAGAACTCGTTGAATACTATATAATTGTAAAAAATTACGTTGATCGGATGTCGAAAGTTATCTGATCGGATTAGTTTTTTGTCAATCGTTACTTTGTGCATCGTCCATTTTTTTTTATATATATAAAATTGATTTGATCATATAGTTATCGATATCCGATCAACATGATTTTTTATAGGCATATAGTACTCGATGAGTTTTACACATTAAACAGTTTCGATTATCAAAACGGGACCCGTTGTGGGCTCTCATTGGCCCAACAGTACCCGTGACACCTCAGCTTATATACATATATTTTCTGACAGCACATCATTCCAATAATATTTATTCACATATATATACATATATGTTTTGATAGCACCAGACATCACTATCATTGCCATGCCAAAACTTGATTTGTACTTTTTTTTAAAAAAATTTGTTTATATATATATATATATATTTTGTGTAAATAATGATAACTTTTTGACTTTTTTAATAACTTTTTAACATTTTGTCTTTTTTCGTGGATGTCAAACCAGCCCTTAATGTGGTGGTATTCGGTTAGTGGTGTAAAATAAGTTATGTTTGTTTGTGCACTATAAAGTGATATTAGTTGGGGATTAGATATATGAAATTACCTAAAAGCCCTTGTTACATAAGAGATGCCTTTCTTATTTTTGTAAAGTGAGGAGCAAAATAGTATTTCTACCTAGTGTTATTATAAGCGCGCCTAGGCGCAAAGCCCAGCCATGCCCACCCTTTGTGCCTTGCAGTGGTCAAGGCGAGGTGATTTCACCAAGGCGCGATTAAAGTGCACGACTCGAGCTAAGCGCATTTAAGCCCAAGGCGCAGGCCTTGAGGGCTTTGTTTTTTTTTTTTTTTTCTTGTTGGTTTAATTTGTTGATGTTTTGAAATGCATGCTTAAACTTGAAATATTATTATTAGTTGACTTTTAGATCATAGATATTCGCGTTTTATGTTTTGAAATGCATGCTTATACTCATTTGTCTATGTTAAAATAGCAATATTTGTTGATATTTATTTTTTAAAATGTTCAATATTGTATTTTGTTTATGTTATACCAGTTAGTTATTTGCTTATATGTCTCATATTAAATTATATTATTTTAACTTGCCATGGTGCGCCTTACTTTGATAAAGCCCGCGCTCACCTTGCGCCTTGTGCCTAAGGCCTCAAGAGACCTTGGCGCCTTGGTGCGCTTATCTCTTTTAATAACACTGTTTCTACCTACAATCCCATAGGATTAGATAACAATACTATTACCTCCGTGGCTAGTTCCCTCATTGGAGGGGTTTCGTAGTCCTATGGGTCTTTTAATCCCATGACCACTTTCCATGATTTTTTTAACTCTTTTTGGATCCCACCTCATTACTAGTCCAATTCCATCCTTCAACTCTAGGGCCTAAGAATTGACTATATATTTTTATTCAAGGAAATTGTCATCTGGTTTTAAGTGGATTAGCTTCTGATAGATGGTGATATTGGCTGTTAAGACTATAAGTCAGTCCACAAGTTGATCTACTGCGTTTCTAACCCCGTTGCACACTAACCAGTTATTTTATGGCGCAAAGCCAAATCCTGTTAGCACTATTGCAGCAATTCCATTCTAAAAACTATAACGAGTACTCAACAACATATGATGTGTCGAATGATTTTGATCTGCTCTTTCGCCTTGTTTGCCCTATATGTGTAATATAGTACATGCATGTTGTTTACAGTATTTGTGTAGATATAATTGTTGATAATTGGCTGTTCAAAAAAAATGTTGATATTGGGATTAAATTGGATGTTTGTCAATAAATTGAATGTTTTGTTAACATTCTTTAAAATTTAAGAGACCTATGCGTGTAGTGTGTGTATTGTTGTGCTTCACTCAGATGGGAGATGGGTCGACAAAGACATTGAATTTTCTCGGCGAGCATCAAATCATGGCCCAAATTATGATTTTGGACATTATTTGAATAATGTTGGTTACGGCAAGCATGTTGGGCCATGGATATTTATCTGTCGCTCCCCTTCTTGCAGTCGTATTTGCCATGGCTCAACTGGGCTATCTTCGATGGGGATGGCGATTTTTTCCCAGCGCTGATGGGTGAGGCGGGGATGGAGTTTTTTTCTCGTCTCATCCCGTTTAATTTTGTCTTGATTATATTTATAAAATATTTTTATTTGTATATAATATATATCATTTTATTTTTTTCAATATAATAATTTTAATATACTAAAATATTACTCTTAATATTTATTTTTACTCATTTATCTTATCTTACATTTATTAATTAGAGTTAATAACTAAAAGTCTTATTTACAAATATTATAGAAACTCAGGTTCTATTTAAAAATTTTTGAACTAATAAATTCTATTTAGTAAAATTGAGAATATTATGATTTTTTTTTTTATTTTTTTTATAAAAAAACTAAGAACATTATTAATTTTGCCTGGTAATGTCCTAAATAATTGTTTAACTAATTGATGAAAAAAACAGAGTATAAGATTAATCATTTTGCTCTTTTACATATTGGTTTGATTTAACTATCTAATAAAATTGAGAACATTAACAGTTATTTTCAATTTTAAAATTGAAAACATTATTAGTTTTTCATTTTTAAAGGTTTTTTTTTTTTTTTTTTTTTTTTTTTTTTTTTTTTTTTTCAGTTTTGCATATCAATGCTTCATTATCATGCTCCTTTATAGTTACAAAATTTTCAATTTTGCACAAAAAAAAAAAAAATCAATTTTTTCAATTTTTTTTTCAAAAAAAAAAAGGTTTATTTATTTATTTGAAAATTGATATTTTAAAGTTTTGAAAATCAAAATAAATATCAAATTATTATATTCCTTTATAGATAATTATAAATGATAAACAATCATTATTTGAAGGACAGTTTTGATTATTAAAAATTTAATGTAATTTAAAGGTAAAAAATTTGTTGTATAAGTTCATAAATTAAAACTTGTGTAATTGTCCCTATTAATTACAAATTATTATTTATTATATATTATATTTTTATTAATTTTTGCATTTTTTTTTTATATTACAAAATTAACTCCCAACCGCCCTATCCTAAATATGATACGAGGTAGGGGAGTTGGCCTCGTTGGGGTTGGTTAGATTAATTGATAACCCACCAAACCCATAGGGGAGGGAGTTGGCCTCATTCGGGTGAAATAAATTAATTTATAATCCGCCAAGCTCATAGTTGTAGCTGCGAGCACGGTTTGATTTTTTATTTTGTTAGATAAAATGAATGACAAGACTATTATTTATAATTTTATAAATTTTTTTCTTTAGGTACAACGGAAATAATTTTATAAATTTTGAATCATAAAAAACAAACATAATCAAACCACTTAGATATGGTTCGATTATGTGTGAAATCACAATTTATAGCAATAGCAATCTACAATTATTCACAATTTGCTCATAAAATATTGTTCAATATATCAAACCAAAATGCATCATGTTTTAAACATTTCAAAATAATGCAACATTATTTTTCAAACAAGGAGTAGGATGCCATAATTAAAATTAAGAGTAAAAAAAAAAAGAAAAGTGCCATTTTTTTTGAAACATCAATTGGGCAACCAAAAATTGTTCCTGTTCATAACCAAAAGTATTGTCAAAGCAACCATTGTTCAATTTTTCCTCCAAAAAAAAAAAAAAAAAATTTGTTCAATTTAGTTGTCTCAACAGGGATATGACATTAGGTATATATAAATAATTTTTATATATTTGCAAATATGAATGGTATTATTTGGTTTGGTTTAAAACTAGAACCGTGATTTATGAAATAAACAGTAAATTATGGCTCACCTATTTTTTGAATTGAGAACAAATTGGGCCTTAAAAAAAGGGTAAACTAACTTTATCCCGTTAACTATAGGCTATTATTATTTTAGCCTCTTAGTTAAAAATTGATAGATTTTGTCTTTCAATCTTTTGATTTGTTTCAATTAACATTTTATCAAGAAAAGAGAATGAAAAAGCAGCGTGTGTTGTACATTCAATTTTATGATAGAAATATTTATTTAAAAATTGATTTATTTACATATATGTAAGATATTTTTATAACCTATGAAGAAATGGTTTTTAATTCGATGATCCGAACACATACTTTCTGATATTTGATCAATTGAATTTTTTTACAAGTATAATATAATTAACAAATCTTAAAATATGAACGGCTCAGATTATAGAAATTGGGCCTAAAAGTGGACCCAATGACCCTATAAGTAGAAAGTCAAGGAGGAAAGTTAAGGAGAGGATCTTGACCCCTCCTTAACTTTCTATTTTTTAAAAAATTTAATAAACAGTTTTCCGAGCACATGCTTTTTGATATCCGATCAATTTAATTTTTTACAAGTATAATATACTTAACAAAACTTAAAATGTGAACGGTTCGGATCATTGAAATTAGGCCTAAAAGTGGGCCCAATTACCTAGTAAGTAGGAAGTCAAGGAGGGTAGACAAAGAGGAGATCCTGATTCGTTAAGGAGGGGATCTTGACTCATAAACTATCTCTTGGATGGGCAGTTTTATCATAAAATTGGCATGTACGAACTCATTTAGTTTGGCAATGCACTTCTTGTTATGATGTTTGTGTTGATAGTCATGACTTATAGTATTATTAATTATGATACATTGTGATATTAATTATAATATTATTTTAGTTATGATTCAAAAATTATTTGGTTATAAAGTGATATTTGATTGTAACTTTTTTTTTTTTTTTTTAAAATGATAACTCTCATAATATTTAATTATGTAATTTGTGATAATGAAATTTACAAATGACATAATTTCCTAGAGGGAGTGTAACATAGCTTTTCTTTTGTTTGGACAATAGGCTTTTGACATTTTCTGGCTTAGCCCTACAAACATGTCTATTTTTGGCAACTCTATTTAACAGTTAAAATAAAAATAAAAAATTACATTTGAGTATAACTTTCAAAAAGTAATAACAGATTTATGAGAAAGTTTAAATTTTAATTATTAATTTTTATAAAATTTATTATTAATTTATAATTATTTTTTTAAAACACAACTTATTTGATACTTCTCCAAATAAAAATAAGACTGACCATTTTGGTTGAGATGTTCTGTCAAAACAACACAATAATAATAATAATAATAATAAAATAAATAAAAGAAGAAGAAGAAGAAAGAATGCATGATGTTGCACTTTGATTGTAGTGAGGATAAGGATGATGTGTGGATTAGATTTTTTTTTTTATTTTTTTGATGCAATGTGGATTAGATTACGTTAGCATAAATAAAAGAGGACTAAAGATTTTAAAGAAGAAGCAATATAAATGTCAATTGTCAACCTTTATTGTGATTATTGCCAGCTTTGGTACTAATTGAAGTTACTTCAACTGTTCCTAAAAAAAAAAAAAGTTACTTCAACAAACCTGAAATACTTAGTTGCAACTGCTTCCACCCATCTAAAGAGAAATAACAAATTAAATCATTTTTTGTCTCCATCATTCATTCCTTCATAGCGAAGTGCCTTTTTAGTGTGTGGTTTGTGTGGGTTTTGGGTATCTTTGCCACTTTGGTGGTGTTGGAGTGTACAATTTGAATTTCTAAATATATATATATTTTTTTTATAAAATATGATATTTTGAGGTGATTCAATTATTAGACTATTTAGTCTATCGTCTAAAATTAATTTAAAAAAAAAAAAATCTTACTCTTGAAAGATTCACATTTCAAAAATCCAAATCAAAAAATATATATTTTTTTGTTTGAAAAATCTTACTGTTAAAAGTTTTGAATTTTCATTGATATTTGATCTCTAAGCCACTACTGTGGATGTCTATATATATAAAGAAAAGATTTTTTTATTAACAACACTTAGGGCTTGTTTGATTCATGGGATTAGGGGGGGGACTATTTACTGTGCGGATTGTAATCCGCACAGTAAAGTTAATCCGATGTTTGTTTTTTTTTTAGTCCGCCGGACTCCATGTCCGGCCGGACTCCCAATCCCTCATATGGGGGATAAAATAATCCGGGGTGTGGGATAGAATTGGTGGGATTGTTTACTGTTTGGATTAGAGGGGTGAGATGACCATTTTGCCCTCATTTGTTGTGGCACATTTAATTCAAATTTAAATTTAATTATGTATTATATTTAATAAAAAAAAATTAATTTAAATGTCTCAATTTAAAAATAAAATAATTTTATTTAACTTTTTATTGATGTTTTATTTATTTAATTTTTTGAAATAATTTTTATGGATATTTTATTGATGTTTTATTTTAAAATTTTGTTTATGTTTTATTTAATTTCATTATTTAAATGTAATAGATGTTTTATTTAATTTCATTTTTGATTATTATTTTTTTAAACAAATTTATTTAAAATCTTAATTAAAAAATAATATATATTTTTATTGATATTTTATTTATTTATTTTTTAAAAATAAATTTATTTAATTGTGTAAAAAATAAAATAAAATAATTTTTTATTTAATCTAGCTAAAAATAATTAAAATATTAAAGATATGTTTAATATTGCTATTACTTAGTAAACTATTAAAAAGGGTAAAATAGTCATTTATTCATTTATCCTATCCAGTCCGTCCAACCAAACGTTGGATTCACTAAAAATAGTCCGGGGGATTCACAGTCCGGACATCTAATCAATCAATACATATAGTTGAAATTTAGATATATCTTAACTTGTCACATCCAATAACAAAAAAAAAAAAAAAAAAAATGCTTCAAAAACGAAGGAGCATAATTTAGCTGAGAAGTCACCAATGACTCATGCTTTGGTAAGGGTAATTTGGGGATAAAAATGATATATGAATGAATTTGGGTTATATTTGTGAATTTCTATGGGTTCGTTATAGTTAGTTTTTGTTTAGATTTGTTATATTACCTGAAATATGTTCCTTATAAATGTGTACATTGTTTACATTTAGGCAAAGTTTGACATCCTCAAAAAAATTCAAAAAGTTAAAAAGTCACTATCCTATTTAAGTCACATCATCTTATTTAAGTCACATCACCTCTCTAATACATCACTTCAAACCTAATCCAAATCTAACCTATATTTCATAAAAAATCAAAAAGTACACTTGTTTAGTCTTCCCAAACTTGGCCTTTTGGAAAAAAAAAGACTCATGCTTTGATGTAATTTTCTTTTCTTTGCTATGATGTTTGAGGGGGTCTAAAAACTAAATTAGTACATAAAAATAAAAATAAAAATAAAAAAGGACCAAACTAAATGAATTTTTGGCGAAGTTAGAATATCAAATGTGGCCTCTATATGCCAAATTAAACAATCGCTTAAAGCTCTCATATTTAAGAAAGTCTCTGAATTTTTAGTACCTTAGGGCTCGTATGTTTCGAGTGATAGATAAAGTAATTGGACTAAGATAAATGTGAAATTTATTATAATTGTGTTTGTTTACAAAACAAAGAAGAGAATACATGGTTCCGTAGGACTATGATAGACCTTAGAGGAGAGGATTAGCAAAGGCCTCTAAAAGTTAGGTTTCAAAACTAGTGACAGAATTAGATTGAAAAAAACTATTTTGTCCATGTTATGTGTTGTGTATTTGTGTTTTTTTTTTTTTTTGTTGGTATTATGTCATTATATATATTAAAATAATATAGTACAAAAAAATATTTATAAAATATGATTTTTTTAATATTAAAATATATCAAAAATACCAAAGGGTATTTATGGTATTTTATAAAGTTAATTCTCTTACTAAAATATATCACAAACAAACATAATTTTTCTTAATCCTCTCACTAACAATCCCTATACTAATAACCTCCTCACTAATAATTTCTACACTAATAATCCTACCCTACTTAACTGTGAAAACAAATGGCCTAAGCAAAGGC
Organism: Camellia lanceoleosa; assembly: GCA_025200525.1. Taxonomy (NCBI): domain Eukaryota; kingdom Viridiplantae; phylum Streptophyta; class Magnoliopsida; order Ericales; family Theaceae; genus Camellia; species Camellia lanceoleosa. The sequence continues at coordinate 85,024,709 of CM045768.1, read as the reverse complement.
TTTTAGTAATTGGTCAAATCCAAAAAAAAAAAATCTTTTGTTTATTTGAACCTAAAAATGAAGTTATGCTCAAATTATAATTAAAAATAAAAAAGAAAAGGCTCCTATGTGTTTGTTTGTTTGTTTTTTTATTTTATTTTATATATTTGTGCAGGATGAAATAAATAAAAGGCATATGTATTACGAGCAAAGATTCTTTCCTTAATCTTTCTACTTGACTCCCTCCTTGCAACGGTTAAGATTCACTTCAAGAGAATCCACTGGTTCAGATCACTTTATTAAAAAAATTAAAAATTAAAAATTAATTTTTTTTGGAGTGATCTAAGCTGTTGGATTATCTTAAAATGAATCTTGACTATTGTAAAGAATGGGCCAAGAAGAGGAGGCAAGTAGAGGATCCTCCCTATAAAATGACAATTTTTTCATTTAGGTCCCAACAAAGTCAGGTCACCTAGAAGCCTAACGTCTTCCAAGAAGATCAATCAGTGTGTTTGGTTTGAGTTTTCTGGATTAAGTTTTTTAAAAATTGACTATTTTAGTTTTCGTGTTTTTTTGTTTTTAGTGAATGTTTTTTAAATTTTAAACTTTTTTTTTACTTTTTAAATGCACCTTACTTAGATGTATCTAAAAAGTAAAAAATTTGTCAAAAAATATTTTAAAAAATTAATAAATACATAAAAATACAAAAAAATGTATTGAATTCTTGTATTTTTGGTATTTAATGAATTTTTAAAAGATTTTTTTTACAATTTTTTTACTTTTTAGGTGTATTTATGTTAGGTGTGTCTAAAAAGTAAAAAAAATTACTTAAAATATTAAAAAAATTCAGTAAAAACAAAAAATACGGAACATAAGAAAGTAGAATTTTCTGAAAAGTATTTTTTGAAAAGTGGAAACAAGCAAGGTGAATATTTTTTTTCTCTAAAATTGATTCTAAAAACTTAATTGGCAAGTGTATTAAAAATATTATCAATTGAAAATATATGTTAGAAAACTTCAACGTAAAATTTATTGTAATTTTGTATTCTTCAAAAAAAGAAAAAAAAAAGAAAAAAAGAAAAAGAAAAAGATTTAAATAAAAAATTTACTATTTGTAATATTAAGCAATGATTTTTTATATTCATATTTAGGGGTTGTTTGGGGTGTTTTAAATAAGTGTACTTTTTGTCTTTTTAGGCTAAAAAGTTGAAGGAAAAAATATGAATGTTTGGCTTAACTTTTTGACTTTTCATGAAAAAATGTGTAATAAAAAATTATAAAAATTGGTTTGTAGAGAAAAATTAAGATTGAGAATTGTGCAGCCGTAATTGTTAACTTTTGGTGAATAGTATTAATTTTTTAATTTTTTAAATAACTTTTTAACTTTTTATTTTTTTTACATACCCCAAACTAGGCCTTAAATGTCAAAAAGTCTCAGTTCTAGAGGGCTGCCCCTCTAGAAAATATACATATGTATTAAAAAAGGGATTGTTGCCCTGTCTTCCGTCCCCAAACCCTTGTCCCTCTATCTATCGTGCCTTCTAGTTATCTAATCGTATTTTAAAATTTTAATATTTTAATATACTCATTGTGTGTTTGAGAATGTGTCAACAATACAAAAACAATCACTTTAAAAACAAAGAATCCTTTACCAGGCCACCACTAGTGGCAAACTTGCTTAGTTTGATGAAGGATGGCTTCTTTTTTTTTTTTTTCATTCTTTGATTTTATTAAAAAAGATATTTTCTTTCTTTTCCTTTTTCTTTTCTTTTTCTTTTTTATGCCTTTGCAATGCATCCTCTTTTTTCACTTGGGTTTTCCACCTCTGGAATTTCCCACCCATGAAGTGTCTATAATTCATTTTTTCCCCCCTTTATTCTCTTTACTTTTGGGATTTTGTCTTCTCTGACCTTGACTGTTTGTGGAAGAGAAGCATCATATTTAATACATAAATTGGAACATAGAGAAATCATGTTTCATCAAGATTCAAAGAAGATCATGTTGTGACTTTGTGAGTACAGTTAAGTTTAAAATTACATTCACCTATAATACAATGTTTTTGAAAGCTGAAAGGCAACAAACATCGCCTCTTTAGAATATTCTTAGCTTGTGTAGATCTAGAAAGCCTTGTGAGATCCCTCTTGAAAAGTACTACAAAGGTGAGAGGATAGAGGAGAGAGCTAAGAAAGTGGATAGCGAGAGAGAGATAATGAAATGCTAGGAATTGGAGGTGGGGATGGTATCTATTGGTCCCATTCCTATCACATAATTTTTTCTAAAATTGATTTCGTTACTAGGCATGGTACGAGATTTGTTGTTAAAATTTTCTATTGTCTTGTTTAAGCGTACTTCAATTAGTAAACTATGCCTCATTTTTTTTATATGATCTAATTGCAAAGTGTAGATAGAGGAACAAAGAATTGGGAGATGCAATTCTTATGAATCATCTAATTAATGAATTGAAGATATTTCCATAAATAGAGACAGATGTTTTAAGGTTTGTACATGGAAAATATTTCTGTTTGATAATGTTAACTTGAGTTATCATGATATCTAAATATGATGGTTGATTATCCTTGTACCCAAATTTCTCAATTTGAAATCTCGTAAAAAAAAAGTGGAATACATTTTTAAAAAGTGCAGTAAAAATTTTAAAAATACAAAACCAAATTTGTAGAAAAATGAGCCATTCAAAGTGGTTGATCCGCCACAACTGATTCAGGATCCAATCAGAGTATAAAATGCAATTGGTAAGATTAGGATTATTGACTGCACACCTTTGTTTTATTATATGCTTTTGTTCATTGTTTTGTTATTGAAAGCTATTGATGTCCTGTTTATTGCTGCTTTTTGATAATTTAAAAGTTAAAGAAAAAGCATCTTTGATTAATTATTCAATAATCTCATAATACCAAGTTAACATATTGATATGATACTCTGAAACTACTAAAAGTAATAGTTACAGGATGGTGAAACTAACCTAGTTTGATGGATGAGAGATAAGGTTGATCATTCCCTTTTTGTATGATCTCATTGATCATGAGTATCGCATACACATTTGATGGTAATACTCAATATTTTCCTTGAGCTTCGTAATATACTTTTTTCAGTTTATTTAAATTATATTAAACAAATAATCATGTGATAAATAAATAAAGGAAAACTACATACAGGTGAGAGTTGAGAAAAAAAAATTACTAACCATGGAGGGGTGCAAGCCACTTGCACTCTCATAGTCTTTCATTTACACTCCACCACAGACACACTTGCACCGCTCATGTGTTTGTAAATTTTTTTCCTAACTCCCAGCTGCATGTAGTTTCCCCAATAAATAATGACATAAGCACCCTTAATTTATAACAATTTATTTATCATATTCTATTCACCATCTCATGTTTAAAATTGTAGAAAAAATTAGTGATAAATTCAAAGAGAGCATATGAAACATTAAGACCTTGTTTGTTTGGGATTAGAGAGAAGGGATTGGGATGGATAATGAGGTGAGACCCGCTACCTTTTTGTTTATTTTGGGAGATGGTGAGAGGAATTGTAATCCCCTTTGGATTATGAATCATTTGGAGAGGGGATTCGGATGGACTTCCAGCACTTGGTATTAGAAAAATAGTCTATTGTACTTTTTTATTATTATTTATTTTGATTTATTTTTTACATGTTGGGCATTTTTTTTAAACATTAATGTTTAATTTTTTGTTAAGAAAAAATTATTGTTTTATTTTTTTCTAGAAATTTTTTTTATTTTTAAAATTTTTTTTTTTACATGTTGGGCATTTTTTTTAATATTAATGCTTGATGTTTTTTTATATTTTTTATTTGTTTTATTATTTTTTATTTATTTTATATAAAAATAATTTAACAATTCCTATACCAACAATTATCATAAAAATAAATATAATTTTACTTAGTCCCCTCGTTAATAATTATTATAAATCTCCTCCTTCCTATTCCTGAAAACAAACGAGACATAAGAGTAAGGCAAGATCTTTTGAGCTCAAAAAGATAAGTTTATGAACTTATTGGGTGAAAATGACATTTATGACAGTTTTTCTTTTATATATTTTTTTTTATTGTAGTATCCCTATTCTCATATATCACTACCAATCACTGCCAACTGTAGACAATTGGCAGCGACGGTGAACTTATGAGTAACACTAGTAGAGAGTCCTAAATTCAGCGGCTCAAATGGCTCAAATTGCTCAAAACTGCGTCGTTTTGGGCACAACACAACACAAAACTACGTCGTTTTACTCAATTTGAACAATTTGAGCCATCTTTTTAGGGCCTCCAAACATTATTCATAGATAGATAGATGAATAGGAATAATATAGCATTTTAAATTATTTTTGTACCACAAGAATATAATTTGGGATTATTGCCTTAAAAATTTTAAAATTAAACATTTAACCTGATTATGCAAAATTGTATTAATTTAAAGTCTCCTTCATATCATATATCAATTCAGTGATAACACATAATTCAATTATTAAATCCATAAGAAACGGGGCCGATGTGAACTTAACGAACTTTGGAAAAACATGAAGACAGCAATAGAAAGAAAAAGAAAGACTAGAATGGAAGTATGCTACTTTTTTTTCAAAAAGCATGATTGTCCATTTGTCCAAGACTTTCCCTTCAAATCAAAGACTTGAACTCACATTTATATGGTTGTTTTCACTGATCTCATCAACCACCCACTCACCATTATTGATGTTTGGCTACATGGCCCACACAATTACCATCAAACTATTCTCTTTTATCATAACCATGGTTTATGTGGTGGGACCAGGAATGAGATTTGGAAGGTCCTGATCATGTATCATTTACCCAAAACAGTCACAATCAATGTTGGTTTGTTACATCTTTTCATTCATCAACGGTTGGTAAGCTTCTATTATGGATGGAGATCTAAGACACAATGGCCACATTTTGTTTTAAAGTTTGTTAGGGATGGTCATCTTCCTTGCGTCCAATATACATCAACCTTTGTGAGTTGTCAAAAAAACATATTTATAAAATAATTATTTTGGGTGTGGTTTATATTTTATTAATTTTAAATTTATTCCATACATTTTATTTTCATGATAAATTTCAAAATAAAAATTCATGATAACATTTTTCAATGGGTATAGTGCTAGTTTGGGGCCATGAGATTAACATGTTGATCTCTACTAGGGGTGAGCAGCGGATATATCGATCCGCCAAAACCGAATCCGCCATGATTTGGGCCGGATCCGTGATGATGATGGACGGTTTATGATTGATTTTCTCCAATCCGCGTAATTGATTGGCGGACGGATGGAATGATTTAAAGGTTCCTTGGCGCCTAACCCATAAGCACTTTAATAATTTATAAGACTATGTGTTTTCAATTTATTTAAATATTTTGTTTGTGTTTTCAATTGAAAAAGAGTTCAAATATTTTGTTGAAAAAAAGTTTTCAACTTGAATATATTTTTTGAATTGAAAAAAATAAACGTATTATTTATCTATATTTTTTGGTTTTTAAATCTAATTCTAAAAGTAATAAATAGAAAATATGATATATGTTGGTTGATTTTTGTTTTCAAAAACATATATAAATGTAATAATACAGAGACATACAATCTTAATTATTGCTCTGTTCATGGTTTTGGTGGTTTGAATTGTTTTTATATTTTAAGAACTATAGATTGTAATATTTTATGTGAATGATGCATGCTGTGATTATAATATGTGGATGAGGCATGCAGTAATTGTGATAATTTAAAATTTCAAACTTTATTTCTTTGGATGAGGTATGCAGTAATTGTAATACTTTTTTAAGTTATTGATTGTAATATTAATATATATATATTTTTTTAAGGAAGTGCACAAGTTGAACTGTGTTGAAAATTTATAAAATTTCAAACCACCAAACCGATTCGCATCCATCCACCAAACCGCCAATCCGCTCAATCCGCATCCGCCGGATTGGCGGACGGATGCGGATTGATTTTCTCCAATCCGCCAATCTGGCGGACGGATGACGGATTGGAGGTTTCGTGGCCGCAACCGACCCGCGCCCACCCCTAATCTCTACTATTCATAGGAGCAATGTAAATATGAAAGAGTAATATTAGGAATCTCAAATGTTTTATTAATATTTTTATCAAATGTCTCATATGTTTGGAGTCTCTAAGTATTTTTAAACATAAAATAAGTGGGTAGACTTTATTTTTGAGAAGTTATTTGGTGCTTTAGGGACACAGTCACATGATGTCCTAAATCAAATGTGATTTGTGGAGAGAGTGGAGTCTACTGATTTCTATTGGTGATGAGAGAACAACAATGAGAGAATATGGAAATTGACGATTGGTCGGAGATAAAGACCCGTGATGCCCCTGTGATAGCTAATACTTATTTTTTTTATTGATTTGACCACTTATTTTTACTATGTTGCTTATCATAATTGATGTACACAAAGATAATTGGCAAATTTATGGACAGATTCCATTAATCATAATTATAAGTCATGTTCTTTATTTCACTTATCGGTATTTTGAAAAAGTATTGAGAAAAAATAAAGATTTTAAAAATTTATTAATGTCTTAAAAAAACATTCACAACTTACAAATAATTAAATTCTCACATAGGATTACATCGTAATTTATTCAAGATAAAGTCCACTAGACTCAACGGGTGAGCCAAGCCTAGCGGCTCGTTATGAAGGTTGATACGACCTCGTTTGCTCTAATAAGCTGGTCGGAGATTCCTTTCCCTTCTTACATTTTTGATTTGATATTTAAATTATTTCTTTACTCTCTCTCTCTTTTATTTTTTTTTTATCAAAGGATCAGTTTGTATTATGATCAACTAAATTAATTAAGTAATCTCTCAAAAATAGTTGTCAAGAGTATTTCATCTGTTAATTCGCTTTTATTTTTATAAATTTGTTACAGATAATTAGTATAAGGGAAAATTTAGAATTTTATTAAATAAACTAGTGGCATTGTTAAAACTTTGACAGCTTTCTAACGTAGTGGAGTAAAATGTTTTGCAATTCAAATTTAAAAGAAAGATATATTGTAATTTCTTTAAATTTTAAGAGAATTAGTGTAATTTACCAGATTTTTTTACTCTCTTATTTGTGTAATTTGATTGAGCTAATTGTAATATATTTTGGTCTAATTAAAAATTGTCAATTGTTCATTGACGCAAGAAAAAAAAACAAAGAGAAAAATCACACAAGACAATTTTTACAAATTTCAAAACATTTTACTTTTTCAAAAAAATATAAACATTTTGGCCTATTTTCAATTCTTCAAGGATATTTGGAGATGTTGGCTAGTGGTTGTCATCCCACAAAAGTGGTGATCAGAGGTTATTGTCGGTTGTCGAAAGTTGTCGCCAACTTGCCACTAGTGAGAAGTGGTTGACAATGGTTGAAAGTTATTGTCAAATGCAATAGGTGATAGTTGAAGGTGATTGTCAATGATGGCCTAAAGAGGAGATCGCTAAATGTAATGGTCAGTGGTGATGATGAATGATGGTTGATGGCTAGAAAGGATAAGAGAAGAGGGAAAGCGTAAAAAATAAATCTCTAAATAAGTGAAATTAATTTTTTGCAATTACAAAAAAAAAAAATGTAAATTATCCACAAGTCTTTGAAAACAAAAATAAATGTTAACCAAGTTTTTATTTATAATTTTCAAATTTTATATAAATATAAATATTATCAAACAAACCCTAGATATTTATACCTTTTGTGATGATTACAACTCTATCTCTCTAATTTATATTCTTAAACCATGAATGATTGATCTATGAAATTAGAAAAATGTTTTATACCACTAATTCAGCACTATTAATGATGTGGCATCATGTGGACCCAACCACTGATATGATAGTTTGGCCTTTGTTTTGTTTTATTTTTTATTTTTTTACATTGCCCCCTCATTAGTGGTGTTTTTAGAGATTCAAATTTAATGCTCTAAATCACCACTCATGAAATTATTAAACGATTTGAATTATCAATATGAGTTTGGATAAAGACACGCAACAGCCGTGTAGAAAGAAGCTAAATCCTTAATTTTATTTATTAATTGCAAAGCTTCAACTTTATCAAGCAGTTCATTATGCACATTAAAAAAAAAAAAAAAAAAAAGTCCTTGAATAAACGTGACGCACACTCAAAAAGTCATTAAACTGTTTCACTAATATTTTGGTGAACCAGAAATTTCTTACCGCCGAAATCTTATTGCCCGAAAGCTGCCTGACACACAAGTGGATACCCACCTCATCCACCAAGCCAACTCATCAAGCCTCGTCACCAAAGAGTTTTAATATTATAAAAAGTAACCCCACAAGTTTGAAAAAATTACAAAATATATAAAAGATAAAATTATATTGTATATAATCTTATAAGCAATAATTATATGCATTTAATTACAATAAAAAATAATTTATTTTATATTTCTAAATTAGAAAATGAGTTAAATAAATTAAATTTTCTTTTGACTATTGTCTTAGGACAATCTGTAATAAATTATAATCAAAGAATTGCTACCATTAAGGATAGAATTTCCTTAAAAAAGACCAGTGTAAATTACCAATGAAAGTTTTTACAATAGTTAATATTAAATTAGACTCGCAAATTTGCAATTGAAATTGATATCAGAGTTCGGTTTCTCGATCTTGCCAGTAACATTTACATGAGTATTAAATATAGTGAAGAAGTAGAATTTGATAACTTAAATCATAATACTTTTTTACAAATAATAATAGAACAAAATAATACCTTAATTAGGCTATTAAAAAAAATTAACAAAAAACTTAGAACTAATCGGTTAGAAATAATAAACAAAATTCCGTATTTTATACTAGATCCAGAAAAAGCAATTAGCTATTTTTTTTATTTATTTAAAAAAAAGAAAAAAGAAAAAAGAAAAAATAAATAGATCTATATCCATATCCATATAAATAAAATAATGTAGAAGAACTATTCAAATTAGTTTCACCTAAAAACCAAAAAGATAATGTAGTTAAATAACTATAGCTTAAAAAATTTAAAAGAAATGGCTGAAAAGGAAAATGATAATAAAATAAAATACAAGATAATATTATAACAATTAGATATGGTAGATGAAGAATTAATAGAAGAAATAAATAATGATAAAATAGAATTAGAAAAAGATCTATATATAAACAATTAGGTTTAATTAGTTTGGGAGAAATAGAACACATTTCCTTCAAAGATTTAAAACAAATAATGAGAAATAACGACGTAGAAAAAGAAAAGGAAAATAATATCTTAGAAGATTTTAAAGAAACAAATAACGTTAATGATACTGAAATAACAATGGTAAAACAAGTACAGAGTAGTTCATCCGCCCTACCTAATCCAACTCACCCAGGTTGTAGAAATTTTACTAGACAACAATTGGAAAATGATACTAAAGATTATGATTATAGAAGAAGAACGGGACACTATAGTTATCTAAATAGAGGATCTTTTGCTAAGGGAACGTCTAATTATACAAACTTTACACCCTAGAAAGGAAGTATTTTTAAGGGATGTACCACTAAAGCCAATAAGTAATACAAGATATTTATTAGATATTGATTGTGCTATAAATACAAATGAGGTAATAAAATAATGAAAAAGAGGCATGCACCATGTCTTAAATATTCATAGTAGCAGCAGTGCGCAAAGTTTTCTAAATTATATTGAAGATAGCTTTACGGCTATAGTAGCAAGATGGTATTACAACTTGAAAGAAAGTTACAAAATAAAAATTAACAGCAGAAACTACCTCAGAAGGTATGTTAAATCTATTTGTAAAGTATATTAAAGATGAATTCGTAAAAAAAAGTGAGATGAAGATAAAAGTAAAAGAAAATGGATTAAAAAATTAAGTAATATAGAAATAGGTAATATGGAACATATAGAAAATTATATATACGGATACTCCTATTACTACTATCAAATAGGAGAAATAAAATTCATTTGATTGTGTTTTTTCATAAATTACCATATCCTATAAATGTCAATATAGAAGAAAAATATAAAAAATGGTTAAAAGAATTAGGAGATGTCACAAGTGACAATTAAATATCGAAGAGAATGGGTAAAGCAAGAATGCATGAAAATGAAATAAATAAGAAAAATAAAACAATGGTTATATTGTCGACAAATATCTAATTTATCGGGATGTAAGCCTTCAAGAAGAAAAACATGCAATAAAAAAAGAAAACATTTTAAAGAAAAAGTTTTAATAAATAAAGTGAAGAAAAATATAAAAGAAAATATTATTACAAACCCTATAATTTCAACAAAATAAGAAGATTTTTTTAGAAAAAATAATTATTGTCCAAAAGGAAAAAAGACTTGTAAATGTTGGGCATGTGGAGAAATAGGTTATTTTGTAGTTGTGGAATGTCCAGGGGGTATCCAAGCGTGCCCAACTGTTCGGACTCTCCCGATCTTCGATCTAGTCTCACAAGTGCAATATGAAACATAAATGAGAGTCCATATCCGATAACTTTATAAAAAATCTATTTATTGCAAAATTTGCCAGAAATGAACTATATCATCAGATCTCAGTCACCACCTAATCTTTTGAGAAAACTATAAAACTTGTGACTCGTGCTAAAGGCCACTGTTCGTCATATCAAAGATGCCTCGGTTTGGAAGGTCATGGATTGAGCACCCCCACTCACCCGCTCACTCAACCGATTAAAGGATCGACCTCTACTAAATCATGATATGAATTTTATGTACCATATATGCTCATGTTCTAATTATTTATTAATACTACAAATTACTATGTGAAGCAATCAAGGGATCTGTCCCTTGTATAGCTTTCACAAACTTCTTTATGGATCTCATACAATAAGTCTTCCACCTGGAAAGGATGCACACATCGTAGCAATGGTCTAGCAAAGGACCTTCTGTACAAATGGCCTTCTACAGACAAGCAGAATCTGGCCAACTTAAGTCTAATCTTGTGTGCCGTTTTTTGTCTTCTGGCAGCTAGCCATCTCTGATAAACTTGACTAGGACATCCATCCAGCTTGGGCCCAGCTCTATGTACATTGCCTCGTATTATGTTATCATAGGTTCCACGCTCGAGCCTGGTAGATAGTCTACCATAATCATTATCGGCGTGTCCGACTTTATGGCACTAGCAAGGTTAGCAAGGGCATCCGCATAGCTATTGTCTTCTTGGCAAACCTGTTGTAGTCGACAACTCTGGAATTGTGCTAGTAACTTGATAACCTCTCTGACATAGGCCACCATCCTCTTATCTCGGGCTGCATATTCTCTCGTCACTTGGTTCATAATGAATTGGGAGTCACATTAGACTACTACTTCCTCGGCTTCTACTGCTGCTATTAGTTTCAATCTGACAATCAGTACCTCATACTCTACTTCATTATTTGTGGCCTTGAACTTGTAGACACCTCATTTTGACTGCTCTTAAGACTTGGGCACCTTAATCTGAACACTCGATGATGAAATGTTGTGCTATGCAATCGTTCTAATCTTCATCAAAAGAATTCAGTTTTGAGCTTTAAATCCAAACCTTATATTTCATTTTGACCAAAATGTTTTAGTCCCTTAACAATCCTCTTTTCAAACTTTTGATCCCGGCCTTGGGTGGTAAGACTCGGCTGAATCTCATAGGCAGTAAGACCAAAATTGAATTAGGTAGGCCACTTTTTGGGCCGACCGTACAATTCATTCGTCGATTGGCCAAGTTCAGCGACAGTAGATATTTTATAGCAGCCAGCTATCCCTATGTGCATGCTTTGCACCAACTGTCTCTTTGGAGATATTTCCGACTTAAGAAGTTGTTTTTCTATAAATACAAGGTCCCCCCCTAAGGGTTTGGATTAGAAAAAATCCTCTAAGAGCCATAGCTTGTCCAACACACTTCCTTCCTCCCTTGTAATATACATACACCATAGATACACCATACAAGCTACAACTTGAAGCTTTTACTGAGGTTCTTGAACCTAATTTCAGCTCCTTGAGAGTGCATGGTTTGTGGTTTGTTAAATAAGAGGCTTTTCCTTTCTTTCAAGAGGTAAACTTTGAGCTCTTTTACCATCTTTTCTTTATATTTTCTTTGCCTTTTTATACTGATTTTAGAGCTATTTTAAGATTAAAAATGTGATTAAAACTTGGTTACAAGTGAGTGAGCTAGCCACCCTTCCATTGGCTAGCTCACTAGTTGTGTACCCCCTTTTTTTTCTTTTTATTTTGCTTTCTTTTCACATTATTTGGTAAATTTCAATACTTTTTTTACCACTATTTTTGGGTTGTTTGTGTGTGATATGAATTGAATATGGGCTTATCAAAGGGTCCTAGTCCTTCCTACTACTTATGCTCTTCCTTATTATGCTTTAAATATCATATTTGTGTTGTTGTAAGTTCTCTTGGATTTGGTGTGTTTAGGATATAGCGGCCAATCTGTAGAGTTGGTCATTTTTACTTTGTTATAGCTTAACTTGGAACCTTGTGGTCATGGAAGGATTAGAGCTTAGGCTTAGCCACCCCACCACAAGTTTACTTATCTAGTGTAAATTTCATACTTTCATATTATTGTTGTCACCTTGAAGCTAGGTAGTAGCTTTCGTGTTTAAAGTGTTGAAAAACTCTCTCATCGATCGTTTTCTACACATAGAAATGGATGTCTCATCCTTGTTCCATGAAAAGAGGAGTTGTCAATAACTTTGACTAGTTATGTGTTTAAGTGTGTGTTTAAGCTTTGATAGATGGCTTGCTTTTTGTCTTTTTTTTTTTTCCTTACTTGTTTGGTTGCTCTTAAAGAGCTCTTTCTTGAAAAGGTTGAAAACTCTCCCCTAATTCCACTTTGAAGCATGGAAAGGGATGTTTTATTCTTATTCCATGAGTAGGGAGATGAGTTGGCAAAACTTTTTGAGTTGTCACTTTTGTTCCTCTTTGGTTGCTCTATGATCGTCATGTACTATCCTTATAACGCCTCAACCCTTCACATATTATCGATATTGTCCACTTTGGGCCACGCTCGCACGGATTTGTTCTTCCTAGTGGGTCACCCATCCCAGAACTACTCCAGCCTAAGCACGCTTAACTGCGGAGTTCTAATAGGGATCTCACCACCCAGGAAAAGGCCTCGATGCTATATAAGGGTTCAGGTTTTTACTTTTATAGCCCAGAAACTCCCTTTCCATTACCGATGTGGGATACCGGGGCCTTACAATCCACTCCCCATAAGGCTGCACGTCCCCGTGCAGTAGCCTACCAGCTCACAAGCCCGCCCACATATATCGAGAGACGCCAAAGGCCCACACTCGGTACTCCGGAGAGTCGGCTCTGATACCATTTTGTAACGCCCCAACCCTTTATATATTATCGATATTGTCCGCTTTGGGTCACGCCCGCACGGATTTGTTCTTCCCAGTGGGTCACCCATCCTAGAACTACTCTAGCCTAAGCACGCTTAACTGGGGAGTTCTAATAGGGATCTCACCACCCGGGAAAAGACCTCGATGCTATATAAGGGTCTAGGTTTTTACTTTTATAGCCCAGAAACTCCCCCTCCATTACCGATGTGGGACATCGAGGCCTTACAATCTTGTGACTTAATGATTTGTGAGTTAAGCATGCCTACCTTTTCCTTGAATAAATTTCATGATAGGAATGAGGTAAGGAGAATAGTTTAGTTTTGTGTTTAGTTGAGTCTTTTTCTTTTACTTTCAAAGATTATCATGCAATAACCTTGCTATCGTTGATGATTTGGGAAGCAAACTTACTCCTTCCTTGAAAATCCTTATGACGAGAGGAAGCAGGAAGGATGAACAGCTTTTGGAAACCCTCTGTGTTGCTTTGTTCCAGTTCTGGTGCAGCATGGCATTCTCCAGAATCAGTGGCCGACCGGCCACAATCTTATACAGCCGACCAGTTCAGTAGGCCAGCCGGCTACATTGTTTAGCAAAACAAAATAGGCATAGCCATATTTCATTAGAGCTGGCCAGGCCTCATTATGGGCCGGCCGGGCTTTAGAGTGTGCAAACAACAGCCTATTATTGGCAAAATAGAATAGATTTTGAGGCCAAAACAAACCTATTTTTAGATTATATACAGAGCATCTTCCGGCAGTGAGCAGAGAGAGGTTTCCGAAGGATATTCTTGGATGTGTGCGAGCGATTCCCCGCTTTTCATTTAATTCCTTTAGATTAGTATTTGTAATTAATTAGTTACTTTCATTTGGATGTGTAATAATTAGTTAATTCATTCAGTGTTGTAATAATTAGTTGATTAGGTCATTCGGACCCTTTTGTGCGAGGAAAAATTTGTAATATTTGTATGTCTTCCAACCTCGTTTCTTTCTCCCTTTTATTTACATGCTTACAGTGGTAGTATCATGTTATCGTTTCATATCATTACTATGCTTTTATCCATTTTTGCATGCATTGGGTCCGGTTCATCATTCTAATATCATTGTGATTTTTTACTTACTTGAATACGTGTGCTACCGCGTGCTTTGAGTTAATCCATATGACATGTTAAATAAGTCGAACCTAGTAGTTGCATCGTGTATGTGTTGCATTTAGTCACTTTGCATATTAGGAGCATGCATTTTTTTTCTAATTGTTTTCTTTTCTTTGGCTTGCTTCCGTTGAGTACTAGGTGAGCATTTTTGCTTTAGCATATTGCATATGTTTGTGTTGCCATAGCAAGCATATTACCATGAGGCTAAGTGCTTATTCGAAATACCTGTTTGAATGCCTATAGATGAAGGCTATTTCACTTAAGTTGGGATGACTTTGATATATATATATATATATATGAGCTTGCTTTTCAAATAACACATATTTAAAACTCTTTTCAAATAAACATGAAATCAAAACATTCCAAAGTAGGTGATGTAGTCTATACTTGTGTTCCTCACATAGTAAAGTTAGCATTAATAATTAGAACAAGAGCAATAATGTACATAAAAATCACATCATGATTAGTAAAGGCTGATCTTTGATCGGGTGAGAGGGGTGCTCAATTCATAACCTTTTCCTCTCATACCTAAGTTCCCGAGCCAAGACACTTTGATTATGACAGACAAGTGGCCTTTGGCATGAGTCACGGGTTTCTTAAATTGCCTAAAAATATTTAGGTTGCGACTCTAGAATCTAACAATGTAGTCCATTTTTGGCATCTCTGATGATAAATGAATTTTCTAAAGATTTGCTAGATTTGGACTCTCATTTGTGTTTTTTTTTTTTTTTTGGTTTCACATCGAACTTATGAAACCAGATTCAGAACCACGGGAGTCTGAACTGTAGGGCTATTGTATCCGAGGAGACTAAATCCCTTCGAGGAGCATAAAAAACTAGCTACAGAACCCCAGTCGAATTGATTGCTCTATCATTTGTCCACTTGGTGAGACCTGCACCACTCATGATCCGTTCCTTGTCAGTTTGAATTGCCATCGACAAAGAGGCGGAAGGACTTGCCGATGTATGTGTCACAAGGCATTGGTTTCTCTTAATTTTTCTTCTGTCCTACAAGCGTGGAGTTCTATGGTGCCAGATGTGCTCCTTTTAGTTCTTCTGTGCACCCTAGGCTGAGGTTTACAGGTCTTGGCTTCGTGCTTGTACTCGGTGTGAACTCAACAACAAAGTCGACCAAAACCTGACCTTTGATTATGTTCTTGTTCAGATTCTATGTCATATTGACATAGAACCACAGCCTATTGTAGCTCGGCTTTTCGCGCTCACTTTTAGAAGAATGAATAGCCCTTATAGTTCGGACTCCACTTGTGTTGGTTCTAAATCTGATTTCACAAGTACAATGTAAAACAGTGGAAACACAAAAAGAGTCCAAATCCGGCAATTTCTTTTGGAAAATCGATGTTTGAATCAAATGCCAAAAATGGATTGCTTTGTCAGATTCCAAAGTTGCTACCTAAATATTTATTTTGGGAAATTTAGGAAACCCATGACTCGTGCCAAAGGCCATTAGTCCGTCGTTACCAAAGTATCTTGGTTTGGGAACTTAGGTATGAAAGGGGAAGGTCAATAATTGAACACCCCACTCACCCGATCAAAGATCGGCCTCTACTACTCATGATGTGGTTTTTATGTACAGTATATGCTCTTGTTCTATATGTAACATACAAGTATAGACTAATTTCACGAAAAGTTGGAACGTTTGATTTCATGTTTATTTTGACAAAAGTGTTTAGAATATGTATCACTTAAAATGGTGATCTTATATATACATAAATCAAAGTATCCCAATTCAAGTGATTAGCCTTTATCCACAGGCATTTAAACAGGTATATCAAATAAGCAATTAGCCTCATGGTAGTATGTTTGATATGACAGCATTCACACTTATGCAATATGCTAAAGCAAAAATGCTTACCTTAATGTCCGAAGGCGTGTCCAAAAAGAAAGTAAATAGTTAGAAAAAAATGCATGATCCTAATTTAATGACTAATGCAACACATGCAACGTGCAATTAAGGTTCGGCTACTAGTATGGCATGTGAATCAATTCAAGGCATGTGATAGCGCATGCATGCAAGTAAGGAGTTTGAATTTGACATTTGAATAATATGATGAGCTGAACTTTTATGCATGTAAACGAATGGATGCAAATCATGGAAAATGCTAATTAAACATGATGTCCCTAATCTAACCATCATAAGCAGTGAAATAAAAGGGAGAAAGAATGGGGGTTGGAAGACATACAACTTTTTACATATTTGTCCTCGCGAAGGAGGGTTCGAATGTCCAAATGTCCGAATAAATAATTATTACAAAACCGAATGAATAATAAATGAAAGGGGCTGTCTAATTTATTACAATAAGCCCTGACTCAATAAACTTGGTATAACGTCCGACCGAATTCAATTAATTATATTGGTTCTTTATGTCGGTTGTAATCCAATTTTAACCAATTTTATTAGCCTTTTTCATTACCTTTCCATTTCTTTATCTTTTCTCATATTTGTGCAAAAGTGACATTTATGTCCACTAAGTCCAAAAAGCAATAAAGAGAAACAAGCATCAACTTAACCTGAGAAAATTTTCTTCGGGGGAAATTACAAAGGAAGAGTCAAACTTATTTACACACGATAAGGGATTCCAAGTCAAACTCAAGATGTGCAACAAGGACTAGTTAAACTCAAAAGAGTGATAAGGACGTAGAAAAACCCAAACTTGAGTAATAATGACTTGAAATCCAAATGTGATAATAAGTGATTATGACACTTTCTTTGGTGATTTCTAAGGGTCAATTAGTCTCTTAAAAGTAAATACACTGATGAATAAAGAGAAATGAAAAAGAAAAGATTGTGCTTTAGTATAAAAACATGTATACATTTTGGGTAGTGAACCTTCAAAGAATTTAAACCGTTAAGTATAGAGCATTTTATGCTTTTGGTAGTAAATCTCCTAAGAGATTAAATCAGTAAGCATAGAACATTGTATACTTTTGGTAATGAACCTCCTAAGCATAAAACGTTTTATGCCTTTGGTAGTGAATCTCCAAAGAGATTAAATCATTAAGCATAGAGCGTTTTATACCTTTGGTAATGAACCTCCTGAGTATAAAACGTTTTATACCTTTGGTAGTGAATCTCCAAAGAGGTTAAACCATTAAGCATAGAGCGTTTTATACCTTTGGTAATGAACCTCCGAAGAGATTAAATCATTAAGCATGGAAGAGTTCTTTTCTTATACTTGAACCACAATCTTAATTTTTCATAACTTTTTAATCGAAATAAGCAAAGAATGGAGGGTGGTTGCAGAGATGATTATGTGAAGTTGATTAATTGGTTAGTACAAACAAACTTGCTATTTAAAATATAAATCGTTGAAATAAATTAAACAGCCCCCTAAATAGCATACAATAGCGCTGAAATTAAGCTATAGAAAGCGAGCAAAATTAGATAGGATCAAGTTAGTAAACAAGTAGAAGGAAGGATGGCTAACCCCTCCACTTTTACAACTTCAAATCACATAGTTTAGATATTGAAAAACAACCCCAAAAGAATTTGAGAGAAACCTACCACTTTTACTATTCGCCGCCGGATGTCACTATTCATCGCCGGAGGTTACTATTTACTGTCGGGGTTACTATTCATCGCTGGAGGTTACTATTCATCTAATGAGGTAAATTATTTAAAGTTATAAATTACAACAGTTTATATACAATATTTAAATTACAACAGATATGAGGGTGGTGCAGCCTTCCCATTAAAGCGATAAAAAAATTGTTATGAAAAGAAGTAAATGAAGTATTTAAACACATTATATCACATTTTTAACTTCAATGAAAATTTACTAAAACTCACCTTTTGGGGAAATGATGAATTTCCTGAGTCACAAACTTTCTTTTGATTACTCTCAAGTCTGTGGAATGTGTTCTCAATTCTCATTTCAAAATTTGGAATTACAGCTTTAGTGGTTGGTTTTTGAATGGTGTATTGATGAAATGGAAATAAAAAGGGCAAATTATATATACCTCCCTTGAGGTTTAGCTAAATTACAGATACTCCCTTGAGGTTTATATTTTCATAACAAATTGCCCCATAAGATTTATATTTTCATAACAATTTGCCCCATAATTTGTTATGCAAATAATACCTTTAGGGGGGTATCTGTAATTTCTCAAACCTCAGGGGGTATCTGTAATTTTGCTAAACCTCGAGGGGGGTATATGTAATTTTTCCTTATAAAAATATCAAAGAAAATATTTTATTTTCCCTCTCTCTTTCTCTCTCAAAAAACGATTTTCTTTCTTTCGATTCTTTTTTCTCAAACTCTCTCGCACCACTTCATTTTCCTCTCTCTGATTTCCTAATCTCCTTCTCTCTTTTTTCTTTGCTAGGCCTCCCCCTTTCTTTTTCTCAAACTCCTCCTTTAGATTAGTCCCCCTCTTCGTCCTTATCTAGGCTAAATATAATATAATAATAATATAATAAACATAATAATAATATAATAATATAAACATAACAATAATAATATAAATATATATACATATTGTCTGCTGTTTGATGTCGCTAGACCGACATCATATGAGTTGTTTTTATTATTTTATAATATATATAATATAATATATAAAATACATATAATATATAATTTATACCAAATACTAAACATATAATATATTAATTAATTATATATAAAATACTAAACATATAATATAATAATATTAAACATATAATATAATAATATAACTTTTTATTATTTTATTTTATATAAAATACAATACACCAAAAATATGAACAAACACATAAAATTATGAAAAATTACAAAAATACTAAACTAATGAAATATTTAGTATTTTAAAACAATTTGGCTATAATGGTGAAAGTTGGGATTAAAGTTCAAATTCCATCTCTCTTACTGAGGATTCTGTGAGAAACACATTCTAATTGTCATCATCGGGTAATCAAAAGAAAGCGCCCAAGTCTTAGGGCCGGTCAAAATGGAGTGTCTACAGCTGCCCCTCTTTGATAGAGCTCGAAGTCATTTCACGACGTAAGTGAATGTCAAAGCCCGAAGACGATCCTTTTGAAGAGGCCGTAAGACTTGGGCAAACAAACAAATGTGCAAATGCAAGTGGTTGAACTAGAAGGTTGCCTACGTATCCCATTGTAAGGAATCAAACCAACGTAGTTCAGAGGCAAGATGCAGAATGATTTGTAAAACATAACTTATGTTCATGCAATGAAATGCAAAACATAACTTATGATCATGCAATGAAATGCAATCAAGACAATGATGTGACGCTGAATGAAAGCATAAATGTTGGATGTAGTGAATGTAAGATCCAAACGCTTCGTCCACGAGAGGAAGAATAATGAACTTGAGATCCAAATGCGTCTTACGCGAGAGGAGTATGTGAACTTGAGGTCCAAATGCGTCTTACGCGAGAGGAATATGTGAACTTGAGAACCAAACACATCTTACGCGATAAGAGTATGTGAACTTGAGATCCAAACGCGTCTTACGCGAGAGGAGTATGTGATCTTGAGATCCAAACGCGATCTTACACGAGAGGAGTATGTGAACTTGAGATCCAAACGCAGCTTACGTGAGAGGAGTATGTGGACTTGAGATCTAAACGTGTCTTACGTGAGAGGAGTATGTGGACTTGAGATCCAAACTCGTCTTATGTGAGAGGAGTATGTGAACTTGAGATCCAAACGCGTCTTACGCGAGAGGAGTATGTGAACTTGAGATCCAAACGCGTCTTAGGCGAGAGGAGTATGTGATTTTGAGATCCAAATGCGTCTTACGTGAGAGAAGTATGTGAACTTGAGATCCAAACGCATCTTACGCGAGAGGAGTATGTGAACTTGAAATGATAAACATCAAATCTTAACACGTTTCACGTGAAAAAAGAGAAGGTAAAGTCAAAATCCAAACGCATTTCGCGCGAATGGAAGAAAGTATAGTAGAATGATTAGGGGTAACCTCTATACGCAGAAGGCGCGGATGCATTTTTTTTTTTTTTGGATCATATTCACAACTTTCCCTATTCTCTAACGGGGTGACAGATTCGGTTGGTTCAGTATCCAAAATTAAGGCGCATACAAACTACCTCAACCTATGAGGCTACCATACAGATTTCAAGCCGGGGATACACCCCTAGGTATTTAAACCAGACTTTAGTCTTGGAAATTCCAAACCTTTGTGTTCTAGGCATCGCCATTCGAACTCTAGTTTCCACTGTCGCAGTTGGTCTCTTAGGAACTCATTGCAAACACAAGCAGGTGGCTATACCAGACCACCTGAAGTCATTCGGGCACGACAAACACCAAAGGAATTGCATCTCTAGAGGATTTAAGGTCTCCTAGACCTTGACAAGTGCACAAGATAGTACGATGCGCAAGATAGCGCGATGGATTGAGATTGTGTAGTAGACGTTTGATTGTGCGATAGATGCACAATATGGTTATGATCGCGTGATAGATGTACGATGCGAATGGGATCGTGCGATAGATGCATGGTGCGGATGTGACCATGCGATAGATACACGGTGCAGGTGTGATTGTGTATATAAACAAAATATACATAGCTATGTACATACGGTATACATATATTCATATACAAATATATACACAGACAGAGGCAGATATATATATAGATATATACGGTATATATACACAGACAGATACGGATATATGCACAGATATATACGGTATAGATACACATATATACAGTATATATGCACAGATATATACGATATATATATGCACAGATATATACGAATATATACAGTATATACTTAATACGTATATACATGGACCTATACACGTATATATATGGAGATATACACAGTGGGGAATATTCACATACCATCACGGAAGATGCCGTTATTGAGAAGGCATATTCCGCTTGCTAACGCCGCACACGCTACTCCAAACACGCAAAAAGAAAGGAGAAACATAAATGCATGGATGTGGGGATACAGGGTTTCGAACCCCTGACCTCAGGCTTAGTCTCTTGGTCCTTCAACCGTTGAGCCAAACCACTGAACCAAGCTAGTCTTGTGACAAGATTTGAAAACAAATATATACATACCTATAAATGAGACATATACACATGAAACCAAAACAAAACAAAAGAAGCATTTGTTGTGGGGTTTGGACCCTTAACTCGGCTTAGTCTCTCGCCAACCATTGAGCCAAACCACTAAACCTAAGCCACTCTTGTGACCAAAATGTTCAAACAAATATATATAATACATAGATATACAATATATATACATATATGTATAAATATACAATTCTCCGCTTTCTATCTGCTTTTGTCTCACTCTCTTCCTTCATCTTCTTCGAAGGCAGGTTCGGGCGACGATTTCAACAATCGCGCGCTTGACCGACAGTTATCCAATCTCGCCGATTGTCAATGATCATCTCGCCTTTCTCCTCTTGGTTTTCTTCTTTGCTCTTCTTAAGTTAAGGCTCATGAGAGAGAGAGAGAGAGAGAAAAGCAAAAGCCGCAAACTTTCTCTGCCACCACTTTGCAACCGCTTTTGCATTACACTCGCCATGGCTTCTTCACACCTTTCTCACTCTTTTTCCGCACTAACGAGTCCACGATAAAGATGACCGATTCGACTTCAACCTCAACCACGTGCTCATTTTCATTTTCCTGCTTAATTTTTCCAAATATGTCCGTTGAACAAATCATGGCGGCACAGTCTGACATCGGAGCAAACTCGTATACGCTGAGGTCATGTGTGGAGACCGTGACTACGGTTTCCAACTTGTCCGCTGATCGCAAAACATGACGTGAAGTGTATCGCTTAAATGCACAACTCTCTCATTCAACGATGTACAAAGACGCTCGGGTAGAAATTAGTGTGCCGAAAAAGCAGAGCAAAGAGTTGAAACGACAGGCCACCTCCGTGGCTCGTTTCGGAGTTTCTTCGCACAACCAATTTGACGGCCGTCGAGAAAAAATCTCCTTCGGAAGTTTTGCTAAGGCCGAGGCAGAGTCTTTAATTGCTTTGAAGGAGTAAAGATGAAGCGAGGTAGTTGATGGTAAAGTCATGCAACGAAGCTGTGTGCAAATAAAGTTGTGTGCAAATGAAGCCAGTTGTAATCTTTGTTGCTGGGCTACTGCCGAAGATGAAAGAAGAAAAAGATCCTCTCTTTTTTTGTTTTTGTTTTTGTTTTTGTTTTTTTTTTTTGTCTCAGAATCATGATGTCATCCCCGACTTCAATAAAATCGGCTTTTTTTGCACATGAATGGCATAACCGCATATGGCAAGTTAGGCTCATATGGACGGGTGAAAGTTTTGCCTTGAGCTCAAGTTGGGCTTGCTTATGGGTTGGTATTGGCAAAGTGATTGGCGCTTTGGGATCGTGGCAACAAGATTGATTTCAGAGGTTTAGGAATAGGGCTACTACTTGCATTGAACTCCTGAAAACACCTTCCTTGTTGGTTCGCTAGTTTTAGGAATAATTCCTTTGTAAAATGTGCTCTCAATCAACCCCAATTCATGCAAGTCTTTAAAGGTGAATAGTGGGACAACTATCATCTTCTCGCAACATATCGCTCAAGCTTCGCGACTACTATTCGAACTTGCTCCTTTTCCAAGGGCCTGTTGGTCATTCAGGCGCCTTCGCCTCTATCTCACAACAAAGTCTATGAAGGGCTCTTAGGATTCTAAGAAGTTGCCTCTAGCTCGCTAATTGTCACCTTTATCTCGAAAGTGTTATAGGAATATCGATCAACAAATCCTCACTTCTCCTCAATTCTACTTGGTCAAGTCCTCTAGTTTGGCATACCAAGTGGTCGCCACTTCCGATAGAGTCCTCCCGAATAATGACAGCTTCGAGCTGTGTCAAGCCCATTGGTTTTATGACATCCGAGAAGAGATGGATGTGACAACGGATCTTTACTTCCATCGAATCTATTGATATGCGACATCTTAAAGTTCTCTCGCAACCTTACGTAAGCCTCAAGTAATCGCCCTCGATGTCCGGATTGAGTTAAAGCCTTGAGACTTTTAAGCATTTTTTCAAGCCGAGACTTTATCATGGTAGGATCAAAATCATGGAAAGTGCCCTCAGGTTGTGCCAAAGGCTTGAAAGCTTGAGCTTAAGCGAACACCTCTTGTGGATCCGGAGCCTAGAGATTTTCATCTAGCGAAGGTGGATCGAGGTTCGGCGGGGTAGTCGGGACTAGATGTGCAGTAGATGCCCTAGATAGGCGTTGCATTTCAACAATGGTCTCATCCTACACGGCAATTCTCTGGTTTAGTGTTCCATGGTTTTTTGAAAGTTCATTATCATGGCCACAACTTCTTTTGGACTTTGTGCCATCACGGGTCTGCTGAGTTGGCAACTAGGGAAATTGATGGGTGTAACCTGAGAGCTATGGGTCTTTTGGCATTTGATGGATCTTTTCTAAGTTGGCCTTTGGGGATTAGATGGACTGAACCTTTTCTAAGTGGGTTTTTTCTAGGATTGGATGGACTGTGATGGGTTCAGTTTTCTGTGTGGTTGGATTGGGTTGGGCTTTTGCTGAGTTGGGTACTGCCCCTTCTTTGGCTCAGACAAACCTAGAATTAAAAACAAATGCCCGATTATGATACCGGGTATGCCAGTCAAAAACAAAACAAGATACAACTTTTTTGGCCTTGGTTCTGATTTTGCTAAAAATTCACCCATTCAGATACAAACCCCAGATCTTGATGATTTTTTATTTCCACCATATCAAACACAAAACCTTGGATTTCGACCCAAATTTTGATTCTGATATGATCCTCAAGTTTGAAAGGAATCGCCGCAAGATTAAGACTCTCCAAGGATTGCATCACACATTGCCAAAGATTTCACATTCTACACAAAAGGCATTCAAAACATCCTTATGAGAGGTTAGGGTTTCCCTGTCCTAACTTTGGAGTGATCTGCAGCTTTACTATTCAAACAAAGCGGTATCACAACATCTGGAATATGGGAGAGCACCCTGTTTTAATTTGAAAGGTCACTAGGGCTTTACTATATGCACTAGGCCAATTGGTCAAAAGGTTACCTCAGCAAGGTTACCTAATATATCTCTCACACCTAATAGCGAAAAATGAAAGAAGGATCAAGGAGTACAACGGTAACCTGATCCAAGGGATGTGTTCCCAACCTGACATTTCCTATGTCTGACTAGCCCTTTGGCAAGCCATCCAGAATATCAGATGGTAAACATAGTGACTTTAAGAGCACCATGCAAATTCAATGCAAAGAACATATATATGTAGATAAAAGTTCACATCATGAAGTTCAAGTTGTTCTTTAATATCCCCAAAGAAAGTCACCGTAAACCGAGTCGGCTTTTCGTGCTCTTCAGAGGGGTTTAGTCTTCTCTAGTACGATAGCTCTACAATTCGGACTCCCGTGGTGCTGAATCTGGTTTCACAAGTGCAATGTGAAACAGAAAACAAATGAGAGTCCAAATCTGACAAATCCTAGAAAATCCAATAATCATTAGAGATGCCAAAAATGGACTACATTGCCAGATTTCAAAGTCGCCACCTAAATATTTTTGAAAAATTTAGAAAACTCGTGACTCGTGTGAAAGGCCACTTGTTCATTGTAACCAAAGTTGTCTTGGTTCAGAAACTTAGCTATGAGAAGGGAAGGTCATGAATTGAGCACCTCTCTCACCCGATCAAAGATTGGCCTCTAGTAATCATGATATGATTTTTATCAACATTAAATACTCTTGTTCTAATTTATTATGCTAATTTACTATGTGAGGCACACAAGGTATAGACTGTTTCGCTTGCTTTGGAAATGACTTGATTTTATGTGATTTTTATTAAAAGAGTTTTGAGTGCACACAACTCAAAGAAATGAGCTCATACATACATTTAATCAAAATCATCCCCAATGCAAGTAAAATAACCTTCATCCACAGCATTCAAACAATTCATTTCGAGTAAGCACGTAGTCTCATGGTAAGATGCTAAGCATGGCAACAATCACACACATGAATATGCTAAGGCCAAAATACTCACCTAGTAATTCGAGAAGCCAAAGAAAACAAAGTGATTAGAAAAATGCATGACCCTAACAATGCAAATGACTAATACAACACATACAAGAATGCAATTATTAGGTTCGACTATTTAACATGTCATATGGATTAACTCAAAGAATGCGATAATGCACATATTCAAGAAAATAAGAAATGACAATAATATTTAAGAATGATGAACCGAACTTTATGTATGCAAAATGGATTCAAAGCATGGCAATGATGTGAAATGAAAATATGACATTATATGCAACTACAGAAGTATATAAATAAAAGGAAAAAGAAATTGGGGTTGGAAGATGTACAAATATTACAAATTTTCCCTCGCACAAGAGGGTCCAAATGATTATTACAAACACAAATAAATAAACTAATTATTACAGGTTCGAATGAAAGCAAAGTAACTAATTAATTACATATATAAATCAAAGCTACTAATCTAAAGGGAACTTGAACGGGAGATGAGGAACCGCATGTGTGCAACTGAGAACACCCTTCGGAAACCTCTCTGTTTGCTGCCAAAACCTGCTTTGTTTGTAGTCAAAAAATTGTTCTATTTTGGCCTAAGGATCTATTCTGTTCTACTGCAAAATCACCACTACCGTACAAAATGCTTGGCCAACTAGCCACTGTTTCTGAGGAATACCCTGTTGCAACATAGCTGGAACAAAGTAAGACAAAGTGTTTCTAGGAGATGTTTATCCTCATTGCCCTTCTCTATCATGAAGATGTTTAAGGAAGGAGTATATTCGATTCTTAAATCATCAATCATCGCAAAATTGTTGCGTGATGATATTAGAAACAATAGGACAAGAGTTTAATAAACACAACAAAAGATAAACAATACCTCCTTCCTATCATGGAGTTACCTCAAGAAAGGGAGTAGACGTGCCTCATGAATCATCGAACATAACTGAAATAGTATGTGATAATTATAGAAGCAATAGATTCAGTATAACGTCTGACCGAACCTAACCAAATTTTATTATCTTTACCTCTTTTTTACTCCAATTTTATTAGCCTTTTACTTTACCTTTCCATTTTCTTTATCTTTTCTCCTTTTGTTTGAAAGTGATGATTAAGTCCACTAAGTCCAAAGCAAGAAAGATTAACAACCATAACTTGGACCCGAGAAATGAACTATTTGAGCACTTTTCACTGGGAAATTACAAAGGAGGAATCAAACTCATTTATGTTTATAATGAATTCAGAGTCAAACTTGAAACGACGATAATGAATCCAAATCCAAACCCGATAATGAGCTATAATGAATCATTCTTTTATTATTTCCAAGTGTCCAACTAGAAAATTAGTCCCTTGAAAGTAATGCATCTATGGACCGGAGGAGATGTCAAACAAGAGATTGTGCTTAGTATAAGGAAAATGTGATGCCCTAGTAATGAAACTTCAAGAGATTAAACTATTTAGCACAAGGAACCCTCCCTTATACCAAGAACAATAACTTCCATTTGATACAACCTTTGATTGAAAGAGCAAAAAAGGGAAGAAGGTTGCAGAGTGTGAATGAAAAGTGGATGATTACAATGATATGAATATATACATGAAAGCTATAAAAATAAGAAAAAGGCTATCAACTCAAACGGATTACGATCGTCCTAAACACACCAAATCCGAGAGGACTTAACACATTAAAAAGCACTCAAACAATATAAAAAGAGGGCTGAAAATCAAGTTTAGGAAGTGGAAAAAGGCAAAAGTGGAATAAAATCAAGGGCTTTCATTTAACTAACAAGCCTAAGAAAGGGTGGGTAACACCTCCACTTTTTGTAACTTTAAATCACATATTTCAAGCCTCAAAACACTCAAAAACAACAAGTAAATATAAGAAAAAGTGAGAGAAAAGATGGTTGAATAGTTCAAAGATTACCCCTTAACATAGAGGATGTTCTTCTTAGTTCACAAACCACATTCTTAACACTCTTTAAGATATGAAATTATCTTCAAGAACCTCAAGAAAAGCTTCAAGTTTAAGCTTATAAGGTGTATGTATTATGTCAGATATTGTAAGAGGGTAAAGAAGACGTTGGTCAAGCTTTGGGCTCTTGGGAAATTTTTCTAACCCCAAACTATGAGGAGGATGTTGTATTTATAGAAAACATGTTCTCACGCCAAAATATCTCAGATCAAAGACACCGTCCAAAGCATGTGTATAGGAGTAAGTAGCAATATCAAAATATCTCATGATCATAACATGGCCTACCGCTTAAAAGGATGGCCGCCAAAGAAATGTAGCATGCGGTCATTTTTGGTCTTGTTTGCTTTTGAGTGATCAAAGCTAGAAAAATGTGTTCTAGTCTAAATGGGGTGCAAGGTTTGAGTTTGAAGTTCAAATCTGAAAGTGAACAGTCAAAACTTTTTGAATTAAAAGGAAAATACTTTTTGATACTTTGTAAAAATAGAAAGACTAATTTTTATAAATACTAATTTAACAACTGACTTTCGCTAAAAGAAAATAAAACAAACGCCCGGAACCCGTCTCATTGTTAGGGGCAGACCCAAGTGTAGACAGTAAGGGGCCATGGCTCCCCTGCCTTGGCTCAATTGCTTTGTATATTCTGCTGCTACTTTCTATCCATTTCCATATGTGTATGTTATTGGCCCCCTAGTTGATAAATGTTCTGTTTAATCTTCACCCCCACTTTCTTATTTTTTTATTCTGCTTTTAACTCGAATAATTTCATGGGCACTCTATGTGAAAAAGTATTTACATTGTATTTGATTAATGAATTTGAATAGAAATTTAAAAAGAATAGAGAAAAAATAAGTAAAATATGAACAAAATATATAATTACATTTCATACACATTTTTTTTTTTGCTTTTTCTGAATTTCTACTTAAATCCATGAATTAAACACAATCTTAATATAACCCACTTTTATGTTTCTAATGTCTCTTGTTATTCTCTCTTATTTTTGTTTTCCCCTTGTTCTTGTGTTTTATTTTATTTATTTATTTTTCTTCTTGTGTTTTATTCTCTTTTCTAACTCCATAATGTAACAATTATATTATTATGATTATATTTTTATGCTTAATTCTTATTATAATATTATATATTATTGCATTAGTATAAAGAGTTCTATAATTCATATTTGTTGCTAATGCAATAATATTATATTATAGGATAAATAAAATGTGATAAAAGCTTGTTCTCTTTTTTTTTTTTTTTTTTTTAAATTTTGTAATTTTTTTATTTCTTGTGTAGTGCTTATTGCTTAAGTGAGTGGTTTTTCAAAATAAAAATGCAATTTGGTCAGTAAAAAAATATTAATTTAAAAATAAATAAATCTATATTAAATAAATATTTTATTCTAAATTTTAACCTCCTAAAAAATAGAATTTTCATTCCGTCCCTGCTCATTATTTAACTAGAGCCAAAGAGATAAACTTGAGAACCGACGGAAGCCACTTCCATGAAGCTTCCACGTGCATGGGGGACAAACAATTTATGCATAACCCGTCTGTCTTATTATCTAGGAAGATTGTCTGATATTAAAATTTATATAAAATATATTTAATTTTTTTTATATGAATGTGATATAAAATAATATTTAAAAATTTGTGAAGTATTATATTTTTAATAAAAAAATATAAGAATTTTTTTTTTAAAAAGAAATTAAAATTTGAGTCTTCTAACAATATAAATTTTAAATTTTATCAATTTAGATTTTAATCTTTTAATTTATCTTCAATTTAAACCAACTATTTATTTTTGTTAAGTAGAACTATCAAAAAAATATATATTTTATTCATTAAATCCTATAGAAACCGGTATTATAAATATTTTTTATATACTTATATTGAGTTTAATGTCTAAAATATAACCTTTTTTTTTCGATTTTACTTAAAGAAAAATAGACGAATGGTTTATGTTAAAAAAATTAAAATATTTAATTTGATAAAATTAAAAATTTAGATTTTATTTTTTTATAAGGTTCAAAACTATAAAAAAAAAATTGTAATTTTTGTAAAAAAATAATGCTACGGTACAATTGTTATGTATTTTTTTATTAGTAGAATTACGATAATTTATTATTCAAAAACAAAGTTAAATATTTTGTGATAATATTACATATTTTTATGGTAATATTATTTATTTTTTTATCCAAACAATGTGCAGTGTTACCACAAAAATATATAACATTATCATAAAATATGTAATTTCATTTCTAAATCACAAATTATGATAATTCTACGAAAAAAATTACATAATTTTATAAAAATTTATAACATACATCATAAAAATACATACTAAGGCCATGTTTGTTTGGGTGGACATGAGCTTAGGATTGGACTAATAGTTCAATAAAATTATTAATCCGATATTTGGTTAAATAATTAAAGTACGGACTAACAATCAATTTGGATATGGTATCCCACATATGATGGACTATTCAATCCCACAGAAGGGGGTGAGATATAAATTGAAAAACTAAATCAAAGTCTGGACTATCAGTCCTCCTTATAATCCTAACTCAATTCAAACATAAGATAGGATACATAATCCAAAGGATTCTTAGTCCTAGGACTATTAGTCATGGGAATGCTAATCCAACCTAATCCAGTCCGCCCAAACAAACATGGCCTAAGTGTATATGATACACAAGCAAATTTCCCTTTCTAAGAAAATATGTCATATTAACTTGACCAAGTGACATGCATTACGTAAAATAGATTTTTGTAGATGAAGAAAGTTTGAGACACCTAATTTATCATTCTTAAAAATAATTCCTAATGATATATTTGATAAGTGTCAAATTATAATTTGTCAAATATTTTATTGTGTGAAATCTAATTTCAATATCACATTATTAGAAGTAATTTAAAAATACTCCCTTCATTCCAATTTGTTTATCCACTATAGAAAATCTAGTTTATTAATGAGATGTATATGATCATTACATTTTAATTTAAATTTTAAAATATTTTTCTCACCATTACTCTTCTTTTTGAATTTTAAAATGTGTTTATTATGATTTATAAGGGTAATTTTAAAAATCTAACAAAATTTAATATCTCAAAATAAAAAGTAGACAAATATTTTAAGACAAATTAAACTAAAATAAAATAAGACAGAGGAAGTAATAAATTAAGGAATATAGGATTGTTGATGGAGAATACTGTCAAAGCCCGTTTGTTTTCAAAGTAAAATGGAAGGAATTATTAGTAAGCGGATTATTAATAAAGGGACTATTAGTGAGGGAACTGCTAGTGAGAGAATTAAAAAGAAATGTATTTGTTTGATAACCAGTGTACTAATAATAGTTCATATTTATTTTGAGAGATAGGAGTAGTATTAACTATGTAAAATTCTACAAATACCCTTTACATTATTACCGAATTTAGGCTTATACCAACTAAAGAATAAATAAATTTTTACTCAATGTTATTCTTCTTTTTTTGTTATTTATTTATTTATTTATTTATTAGTATTAATGAATCCAACTATCAATAAATTTTTACTCAATGTTATTCTTTTTTCTTTTTTTTTTGTTGTAAATATTAAAAAATCCAACTATTAATAAAATTTTACTCAATTATTTGTGTTTAATATTACATGAGTAATATTATGAGGGGACTAAGAAAAATTGTGTTTGTTTGTTATATATTTTAGTGAAACTATTAACTATATGAAATACCATAAATAACCTTTGGTGTTTTTGATATATTTAATATTAAAAATTATATTTTTGTATTATGTTATTTTATGTTGATATAGTTTTTTGGTATAAATATATTATTATACTATTTTATTTTAATATTAAAAATTATTTTATATCAAATTAATTTTATAAAATAAGTGACAAAATAGTATTTTTACCACCAATCCCATAGAATTAGATATCAATACCACCTCTCCTATGGAATTGCTAGTCCCCTCATGAGAGGCCTTTTCATAGCCCCATGAGACTTTTTATCCCATAGTCACTTTTCAAAATAAACACAATTTTTTAAATCCTACCTCACTATTAGTCTTAATTAATTCCATCTTCCAACTCTAAAAACAGACAAGGCCTCAAAGTTCAACAGTAAAAATTGCAAATTGTGTTGCATAAATGGTGAAAGTGAAGTTCAATGCATTTGATGTGAGCCCTCATTTGGCTAAGATTTTGGGGTTTAAAAAAAAAAAACACAAAAAAGATAAAATAAGTTATATAAGTTAATAAGATAAAATACTACTCTTTACTCACAATCATTATATTTTTTTCCTCATAAAAATTAAAAAAGTCAAATTGAACAAGGCTAAAAAAAAAAAGGCTAAAAAAGTTTTAACGCAAAAAAAAAAGAAAGAAAAATGACTGTTTTAATCAATGCCCCTGAAAATATGTTCCCAAAACGTGGTCTGTGGTACAATTTTACCTCTCGAATTTATTTTTGATGGACCCTCTCTGTGTCTACAATGTCCATACCCTACCAAATAATGTTAGAAATCTATATATCTAATTTATAAATTTATTTATACTGATATAATAAGAGAATTAGTTTCTCAATTATTAAATGTGTAATAAATTAAAAATTAACATATATTCTTAATATATCATTGTTAGTAGAATTGCAAGAATTTTTAAAGAATTTTAAACATTTTTTCATACAAAATTATTTCATATGGGTATATTTTTACATGTTAAGTAGATATTTCATCATTAATTTTATTTTCAATTAATTTAATCATA
This sequence comes from Camellia lanceoleosa, assembly GCA_025200525.1. Lineage (NCBI taxonomy): Eukaryota > Viridiplantae > Streptophyta > Magnoliopsida > Ericales > Theaceae > Camellia > Camellia lanceoleosa. The sequence continues at coordinate 84,992,518 of CM045768.1, read as the reverse complement.
ATTTTTTACTTACAAAACTAGTTATAATTAATTATTTTTTATAGTATATAAATATATATTATTTTTAATAATGTGACACAATATATGTCTTCTTTTTAGTATTTATATATGTTAGATAATTAGTAATTATTTTGACCTTATGATCAAAATAATTCTTTTCAAACGAAGGTTTTGTTTTATTGATTATTTTAATATATTTTGTCATTGTAAAAGTAGAAAGTTGAAGAATACATTCTTTTATATTGGCAAACTTGCTATTCATCTTGTCCAATAAACTTATGCCACTAATTTAGTTTAATGAAAATAAGTCACTTGTATGACTAAAAACATATTTGATACATATATGTGAAAGCAACTTAACAAGTTGACAAGTTACATTACAAAGTACTATTTTATTACGTTAATTCTATTTACATGTAGGTATTGGGTGAGTCTACTTCACATAGGTTAATTTTTATCTTTCCACAGTCTTTATTTGCTATTTTATCCTACAACACTCTTCCCAAATAGTACCTCAATTATAATATAGTAAAAATCAAACACAATATATAATTACAATACAAAATAAATTCAAGAGAGGATTTTAAACAAGCATGGTTCTGGGCTTTTAGTTTTAAAAATATCAGTTTTGCAACAGAACTCTAATTAGAGTTGTTCTAAAGCTCATTAGAGCTTGCACCACATAAAATAAAAAAAAAAATAGTGAGGTAAAAGACAAAATATGGCAGAAAGAAAGACAAATTAATGTTTATTGTTTCCTTTAAAAGTCTCACTATTTTTTCTAAATATATATATATATATATATATATTAATATATAAATACCATAATTATTAAACAATACTGTATTATTTATCAAAAAAGAAAAGAAGATGCAAATGAATATACAAGAAGCACCGTCAACAAATCCCTCTCGCTATATATATATAATACTCCACACTTGTCGTCTGTCAAGTTTCGCCCTCTCAAACACTCCCATACCCCAAATTCCTAATTTCTTTTTAAGTAACTAACCTCCGGCGACCACCGCCGCAAATAATGACGACGAAAGACTGCGGGCACCACCACCACGACGACGAAAGGAGAAAGTTCTACCGCCGCCTCTTCGCCGTAATCCTAACCTTCATAACTCTAGTCCTCATCGTCATATTCTGATCTGGATCATCCTCCGCCCCACCAAACCCCGATTCATCCTCCTCGATGCCACCGTTCTACGCCTTCAACATCTCATCTCCCCAATTTCCTCACGTCCAATCTCCAAATCACTCTCCTCCCGCAACCCCAACGATCGAATCGGAATCTACTACGACAAGCTCGATGTCTACGCAAAGCTATCGAAGCTAAACAGATCACTCTCCCCACTCTACTCCCTCGACCCATCAGGGCCACAAGGACGAGAACGTCGCTGGTCGCCGTTTCTGTACGGAAACGCCATCCCGGTGGCGCTGTTCTTGGCGGAGTCGCTCAAGCCGAGGATCAGGTGGCGGATCGGTGCTGATCAATATCAGGGTGATGACGGGTGAGATTTAAAGTAGGGAGTTTCATCTCTCGGGAAGTACCATTTGTATGTGAACCGTCCTGCTTTCATATCGTTTGGCAACAGGAATAACGGTATTCCTGTTGGTCCCAAGAAGTATTAAGTTTCAGTTGGTGCAGAATTGTCATGTTGATGTTTGAGGATGAGGAGTGAGTGAGTGATCTCTCTCTAGAATTTTTCTTTTTATACTTTTTAATAAAATGTTGGTAATGGTTTTATTATGGATTTATTTTACTCTCTCAAGTTTGATTTCTTAGATTGCTATTTTTTTCTTCTACTGTTAAGGAAAGGAAAAGGAAAGAATTGTGTCATGAAAGTGGGAGAGCAAGAAGTAAATTTGAGTATTTGCATATTGGAAAAATCTTACCATGAAATTCTCTATCATGAAATTTTATTTGGAAAATTGTTGTGAAAGTGAAGCTTATAGCATAAATTTAAAGTTTGTTAGATATAGATTAAACATATTTTTTATATATATATTTTTGAATTAATTCTTCTAAACATATATATATGTACAATAAAAATTTCATTCTTCATTGAGACAGTTCAATTGGTTATCCTCTCATACAGCTTCCTACTTTGTGGTGTTTTGGAAAGATGATAAAAATTTCCTTTTATACTTTTTGGTCCTTTTTTTTTTTTTAATGTAAATGTAAAAAGTGATGTGTGGATTTTAAAAAATTAATTAAAAACCAAAAAATAATTTTTTATGTGGGTGTTTGGGAAGTGAGTTTTTTTAGATTTTTTAGTTGTAAGGTATTATTAGAGAATTTTTTTTTTTTTTGTGTTTGGCAAGATAGTTATATATTGATTTTGTGATTTGGATGCGAGTATTTCATGAGAGAAAAAATGTAAATAATTATGGGGTTTAGATGCGATATTTTATTTGGATGTATTTTTTTTAATTTT